>JAXCGZ010016990.1:135000-150000 GCA_037179515.1 Halocaridina rubra
AAACTTTTTGTAATAATAATAACAAAATAAACACATTAATATACATGAAAACATGAATCATATTTTGTCTCTGGCAAATAAATATAACATAAAAAGCACATTTGGCCCGGAGTTCGTCGGACGAATGGTGCTACATGGACAAGTTTGTATGAGTTTCTCGTTGACATTCTAACTTCGTTCTTCCTTTAAATCTACAGCTTAAAAACACTGCGGCGATCCATTTGCCTAAGAGAGCCTCTGGGACACGTCCATGTGCGCTGAGAATGTCAAGTCCATGTACTACATCCAATTTTTAAAGCTTGCCAAATGAAATCGTAAGACTAAATGTCATATTGCAGTATATTTTTCTACATTACAACTAAGTACAGAAAGTTTTAAAAGTTATAATAATGTGATATGAAATTTTTTTCATGATGTTCCAGTGTATAATTGTAACACGTGAAGACAGCAGTAGCTACATTTTTAAGTACAAATATTATTATACTATGTATTATTATACTTTCTTGTTACATATTTCTTACTTTACATAGTGTGACGTAATCGTTATATTTTTTTTCACATATCTAAGTGCATTCAAAACAATTATCTAGAAAAATATTTGGTTTGTAACAATCTTTCTGTAAACAGGAGGCTAAGGGAGAGAGAGAGAGAGAGAGAGAGAGAGATTAGTTTATTAATACATAAAATGGTAATTGGTTATTTCGTATTAGAATAAAGAAGTGGCTTGATTTTATTTACCTAGAATGTTTTAACCATTCTGATTAACACATCCGTTCTGCAGATGGAAAGTGCATATTATTACTTCTCTAGAGCCTGTCCGACAGTCTACGTGTAAGAGTTCGTTCTGTAAATAAAAAGTAGCCTAATTTTTGCTTCTCTAGGCCTATCTGACAACATAATTAGGACATTCGTTCTACTGATACTAGAGAGGCATTTTCTTTCTTTTTTATTTTCTTTACTGCCTGACACTCTAATTAGGTCATGTACTCTGCAAGTGGAGAGTAGCAATGTCGACTTCTATAGGCCTATGTGACATTCTAATGAACACAGACATGAAAATATCGATCCCTATCCTCTCTGTCATAACCATGAAAGAATTTAAAAACCGTCACCATATCCCCCCCATTTTTCTAGCTTCGATTGATGGTAAGTATAATTCCCTTAGCCTTTCCTCATAGCTGAGATTGCGTATTTCTAACACCAGTTTCTTAGCATGTACCTGAACTTTTTTTCAGCTTAACTTTCGTGTGGATTCCAAAAGGGGTTTCATATTCAAGTGTGTGTGTGTGTGTGTGAGAGAGAGAGAGAGAGAGAGAGAGAAGAGAGAGAGAGAGAGAGAGAGAGAGAGAGAGAGTTCATGTTATCATTCATGTCAGTGTGGTCATTTCTTATGCAGTTTCGAAACTTTTCCATAAGGCTAATTCGACTCCGAGTTCCTAAAAACTTGGGAAGTCAATTCAGGATGCGACAGAAAGGGAAGTTAGTGATGGCCCTCAACATTCCCCAAATTCTCGTACTTTTCTCCAATAGTCACCATGCTGAAGCCATTCCTTGTTACAATATTCGGGGTCACATTTATTTACCTATTCGTGTTCAACAGTGCTGTACTGACAAATTATGCAATTTTTTTTTTTGCATTTTCCATTGACCTTGGACCCAATTTCTATTAAATCTCCAACAATGCAAAATACAAGCTCAGATTTAGAATTGTCATTTCAAAACTATGTATAATGTAGAAAATAATTTTTTCTGTGATGCTTTTATTTGTATTCATAGAAATTTCGCTTTGTATTAACAGCTACCAGTCTGTTATTTTTTTCAGTTACTGAAAAAATAGAGTTGATTCCCTAACTGAAGAAAGTGGTATGGTCTCAGTGATATTGCAGTTGTTGAGCATTGCAATCTATATTTGACAGTGTATAAATAAAATATCATTAGAATCTGCTATTAATTTTAAATATCATAGCAAGTAATTAAGAATAAAATATAGTGCAATAATTGATAAAGTGAAAATGAAATCGGTGCGAGGTGTGAAAGAAGAATTATTAGTATGTTGTTCAGTTACGTCTGATTGTGCATTACCAACATGAATAATGTGGATTATCAACAAAGCGTATAGTACTACTGCAAGACAGGCAAAGATTTACAAAAATCACTGTCGTAGCTATGTTGTCTTAGATGGTTAAATCTATTTAGCTTCAAAGATAAATAAGCATTTGTTAGCGTTTGATCATTAGTCATCCTTATGGTAAGGGTAGACACAGACAAGGTGTGGCATGGGAGTTACGGCTGAATGCACTTCCTCAGGCCCCACTGTGTGCTTGATCGCGGGTCTGTCAACTCCTGAGTCAGGTATGTTAACCACTCGGCTACGAAAAAAAAAAAAAAAAAAAAAAAAAAAAAAAAAAAAAAAAAAATATATATATATATATATATATATATATATATATATATATATATATATATATATATATATATATATAATATATATATATATATATATATATATATATAAGTAATCAATTGCTAAAATTATAATAAAAATGTTGGATAATTGGAATAGTTGACATTTATAACATGCAAGCTACTTGGAAAGCACTTGCAAGATAATTAAACGCTCATTACCATTCGACAAAAAGAAATTCAGATCGCCGTAAGGAGGAAAGATTTTGAAGATGGCGGTTCTTATCACTGATCTTGATGATGGTTCTGTTTATGTGTCTGTTAGTCTCCATCATTGAGGATGAAGGCAGACTGGGTTAGACCTAAGAGATTAAAGCTGGATGTCCCTTCTGATGCCCCGCAGAGGATATAAAAAATCCCTGCTTGCGCGCGCTACCACTGAGCTGCCATGTCTCCCCTCTTCTTATCATTGCTCTTGTGAACCGACTGAAAAATATACTAAAATATATAAGATCGTCCTGTTGGCTGTGACAAATTCCTCTGACTTGTCATATTCATATATATTTCCTTTCTATTTCAAGATGTCTCGCAGGCAGTGGGCAAAATTTGTCACCAAGAGCAACTGGTCCAATAGACTACTCTACACCAAGCACAGTCAAGTGTTCGGTGTGGAGCACTGAATCTAAGTTTGCTTTCAAATGCTTAGTTTCTGTCCTACAAATTTATATAATACTTAAAATTAAGGCCTGATTTCTCAAACACTGTAAACCTAGGATTCCATATTGTTAGTTAGCTAGACACACAAATTTATTTCATAAACGCATCTGACGCGGTTCTGTGTATGGCTAGGTTCCCACGTGGGATCCTAGCCATACACAGAACCGCGTCAGATGCGTTATATGAAATCCATTTGTGTATGTGTCTAGCTAACTAACAATATGGTATCCTAGGTTTACACTGCTTAAGAAATCGGGCCTATGTCTTGATGAAACGACCACGTGGGGAAATGGAAGTCATCACAAATTCCAACAAAAATGCTCTCCATTTCATTTCTTGTAAGAACTTATTAGCTAAGTTAAAGCTGCGTTTAGAAGGTAAGATTCCTTTTAGATAGTGTCTTAGGACTCAGCTGTGTTTGATATTCTAGACATTGCTATGTAGCATAATTAAAAGACTTAATGTACCATAAATAAGTTTTGTTTTCCACAGTGACAAGATTCTCACTTGTGATTCGACAGTAGACCTCTTCTTTCACATTTTTTTTTTTATACAGTTTGGTGAATGAATGATTCTGCATGTATGGGAATGAACCCAGTCCTGACTAGAATTGAAGGATAAAATTGGATACCCCCTTTTAACGCCGCACCGCGGAAACGAACACGCGTTATTAAGCTCGTCACTTTCCGACTTGCGTGCTCTAATACAGAATTACCGAGGCCTCCACCTTTTACACATATTATTTTCAGCGGTGTTCTTTTTCATCACCAGCATATCATTGGCTTCCATCCCACCCATCAAACCGCTTCCTACATTGTTTTCTTAAGTACTTAAAAGTAAAGTCTGAAATTGTGTCACAATAAATTGCTGCGTCATTAATGATGCACAAAGTGGAGTTGTAGTTTAAAGAAGATGCATTAACAGGTTCACCGTCATCTACATATTATTATTATTATTATTATTATTATTATTATTATTATTATTATTATTATTATTATTATTATTATTATTATTATTATTAGTTTCGCTATTATTATTATTAGTTTCGTTATTATTATTATTATATTATTATTATTATTATTATTATTATTATTTTCGCTATTATTATTATTTTCGCTATTATTATTAGTTTCGTTATTATTATTATATTATTATTATTGTTATTATTATTATTATTATTATTGTTGTTATTATTATAATTATTATTATTATTATTATTATTATTATTATTATTATTATAAGCAGCAGCAGTAGTAGTAGTAGTAGTGATAGTAGTAGTAGTAGTAGTGATAGTAGTAGTAGTAGTAGCATTAATTTATTTATCTAGGTTAATTTTATATTTTTTTTTTTATGAAATTGAAAGCTATTTTTTCTACCTTTATTTCTGCTATTATACTCGTGTAGACTTTTTTCTTACTGATCTTTAATTTGCATAATAAGAAAAAAAATTAGTTGATAGAAAATGATTTTGTATCTCTGCCGGCGTTTCATAATAACGATATTGAAGGTACGAATTATGTTTGGAGCCAATAGTTTGATATCATAACATATACAGTATAAATATTCTAGGAATATTTTCGCATGCAGTTCATTGCAAACTTCATGTGCTTACTAAATCGTGCAACATATGTAGTAACTCGAGATGGCTAACTGAATAATAATAATAATAATAATAATAATAATAATAATAATAATGACCATGATGATTATGTTATTACTATTCATAAGCATAATTATAAAAAGGAATAGTATAATAATAATAATAATAATAATAATAATAATAATAATAATAATAATTAATATTTTATTTTATATTCACAGGTAAAGAGAAACTTTTACATTAAAGGTGAAAAGCTATTAGTGTTTAATGATTACATGGCTCACCGTTTAGCAATGAATAACGATAGAGTTCTCTGTAATAATAATTTGTGTTATTATTGCGCCTGTCATCGCAATTTTTTACTTTCATTATTAAGATTTCAGTTGTTATTCATATTTTGGCCATAAGTATTATTCATTATTATTTATTATTGTTATTGTTGTTATTATTGCTATGTTCGTCAATATTATAACTAAAAAACTCTAAATGAGAGAATGTTAATTATAATAATAATAATAATAATAATAACGTCACGGACTCCCTTTTCTACCAAGGGCTATGACGGTTGCCTTCTTGCGAAGGACTTGTTTTGGCAGATGTAATCATTACCCTGAGTGCATGCTCTTGCTATAATAATAAGTAAGAACTCTGGCTAGAATATCGACATCAAATTTGTCTCATCTCATCTGAACAGAAAATTGAGTTCATTTATTACCAGTTATGAATATATGACCCCATTATTTTTTTTTATCTGTCTTATATATGTGAAGACTGAACTTTTATTTCTTTCATGGGGAACATTATGTACACTGCAATCGTGCCTCCTGTCTTTGAACCTCGCAGTCCTTGGTCTCTAGTCTCGAATGAGACAGAATACAAATTAAAAAACCTTTCTGAAGGGTGAAAAGTGACTCCCTTTCGATTTGGACATGACAGTCAATCAGAAAATATTGTGAATTCTGTACTAAGTTGTTAATTGATTTATACGAAAATTATAATAGTATTTCATTATGTATTTCGAAAGAAATAAGCATTCAGAGTTTTCTCAAGTTCCATATAGGTCTCCGTTACATTTTTAGCAATGATAAAAAAAAATCTTGTGGAGCTGCTTTATTCTTAAAATGTACTAATAAAGTTGAGTTTTCCAACTACAGAAGCCAACTATATACTTTTTTTCTTATGAAATTTCCGTGGTATACTCATCCACTACAATATAGGAACTTCAAGTCATGGCATCATTTGGATTTCAACAAGTCTTGCCCTAAGAATATCAATAGATGTGTTTGTAAATGCCACTTCTCTCATCGATTTACTCCGCGGAGCGTGACTTACTGGGTATATGCGCAGTCTCGAGCGCAATACATTTACGAATAGTATAAGCAAAATAGAGTACATTTATTTGCATATATTATTTTTAAAAGTCATATAAATTTATTTTCTTTATAAAGTAATTAATACCCTTGATGAAAAATGAGAAAATAGAGTTTGTTTACATGTTCGTCTGTATGTGAGAGATAGTATTGGAATAATAGTGTGTCGTCTGCCCCTTCCCCAGTCAATAAAAGTCCCTCTCGAAGGCAGCAGCAGCAGCTGAAATGCTTCAGTAGAAACTGCTGAGAGAGAGAGGGAGAAGAATGCCATGAGAATGAAGCCTTCCTCCTCCGCCTTCTGCTGCCTGACAGTGCTGTTATTTGATGGCATAGAGCCTCAGGCAGTGGACGCTTGCTGTAGAGCTGTGTAGTAGTGTGTAGATTGGTGTCCTCCCATGTGTACATGTCTTTTTATGTGCTTGAACGTTTTTTAAAACCACTTGCCGATGAAACCTGTAGACATAAATTTGTAGTTTTTAGATGCGTGTCAGCAATCTGTATAAATATATACCCTTTGTTGGGATGGCCATAGAGAAAGTGTTATTATCCCTGCACTCGAATAACGCTACGAAATGAATGGCACATGTAGTTAGTTTGACGTTGGCATTTGAAGGTGTAGCTAAGGCGAAACCTGAAAATGACCAAAAAAAAGTGTTGAAAGATTAGTTGGAATGCGAGTGGACAGAAAATAAGCATTGCACTGGCTTTTCAACAACATTAGAGTCTGCATCTCTTAGCTATTGGTCTGTAAAAATAAAATAAATTTACGTTTGTAAATATGTGCACAGTTAAATTTATAAATGCTTGAGATGCTTGTTCTACCGTACATTGCTTGTTCCGTACACAGCACGTAATGTGCACGACGTAAAACGTACGCTGTGATTACAGTAGCATACATTTCCTGCTTCAAGTAAATGTACCCTAGAGCTGACTCCTCAATAGACATGTATAATAAAAAGTGAATTCTGATAAAGTGTTTTCTTTTATTAGTGTTCATCGCAAATTCATTATACGATTAAAACGGAAAAAAATGGTGAATAAAGTTAGATAAAGCTTAAATGTAGAACTTATCCCTCTGACCATTTTTTTTTCTTCTTATCTAATGACATTGTACATTTGATAGGAAAGAACAAATAAGATGCCCAGCTTATCTGGAAACGAGTAAAAATTTTCTCATTCTTAGATACAACCTGTATTATCTGGATTTAGATACAACCTGTGTTATCTGGATTTGCATAGATATCAGGCCTTTAAATGATAATCTGTTAACAGATAACTAGTATACAAGAGTTACGACACCAATTGCGCGTATGAATTTCATTATTTCTAAACCTTAGTGGGATATTTTTAAAAAGCAAACTAAGGTATTAACTGTGCGACGCCATTCAAGTAAAATATTGGTGTGTTAATAAAATTATGCAGTTTTTTGTTTGTTTTTTACATTTAGCTTGTATTTATAAACCAGGAACTGCAAAATTCGTCTGTTTATAATACTGGCTCTGTTTTGATTCTAGTATATGATATATTTATGAGTAGTGCCAGAGAAATTACATGTTCAGCTAAATGCAAAAATTTTCCTTTTCTTAGTTGCCACACATCCCCCACCCCCTAAAGATATGTTTTCTCCTCAATCCTTGCAACTTTGTCATGAAATGGTGGCTTTTCAGTTCACACTGTGATACTTGTTAAGTCCGGTTTTTGTCTTGAAATATCTTAGAGTCCATTGAGTGCAAATATATAAAATTTTTTAATGAACAATTTCTTGATATTTATAGATGTCAAGCTTATATTGAAAACTTTTTGTACCATCTTTTAGCATATTGTGTGAGCAGATATATCTGCTGTATATTGTGAATTTATGAAACGTGGCTAAAATTGACCTGCATCGGATCAGTATATATAAAACTGAAAATACTGTATAGGATTTTCCTGCAGTCTGTAGCTTATTTTGCAGTGATTATAGTGTAGGCTATGTCCTGTCACGTCATGCACACCATACAACAAAGATTGCTTTTTATTAATTCTCCTACTTTATTTTACAGATTCAGAGGAATTGGTTGCAATAAATAAAAGTTTGAATGTTGAATATAGTTTCCTACTATGAACTAATATATACTGTTGCTATGATAAATTACTCAGTTTCTCACTAAAGTGCCTCCAGTGTACAGAGCTGGTCATGAAAAATGAGTGCAATATTGAGAAAATAGTGAATTTCATTTAAATAATATCCAGCTAGAACGAATATATATGTAAAAGGTAACAAGGATTTTGAGATAAGTGTAAGGAGCACTGCCAAAAACACTTAAGAAGTGACCAAGAGACTCCTATTAAACTGCGAGAATGGCTGCCCAGACGCAGTCAGCAGGGACGCCTGAAAGTCCTACTGGACAGCTAGCAACCCGACCAGTAAAGTCCATTGTCCCCTCAGCTGAGGATTGTCCCTACACTCAGTTCTACTGGTAAGATTCATATATTTTCAGTTTGGTATGGGGAAATGCTTCTCTTCAAATACATATGGTATCCCATACTCTCAGTGTTTAGATATGAAAATGTTAAGCTGCTTTCAGTTACTTGTTAATTTTGACACTAATTTGCTTGCATTTTGAGCGTATTGAGTTACAACATGACTGAATTTTATACAGTCACCCCTCACACTTTACAGGTTCAAATTATATGGTTTGGAATCATCGCAGTCCTAACTGTAGTACAATTACTGCGATACCAGATTTTCAGTTTCTGTCCATTAATGGTAAGTGAACTTGCAGTCCAGGAAAATATATTACAAGTACTGTTAGGCAGCGAAAACAATAAATATATGTGTTAGGAAGCGAAAAAATAAATATGTGGCTCTCTCTCTCTCTCTCTCTCTCTCTCTCTCTCTCTCTCTCTCTCTCTCTCTCTCTCTCTCTCTCTCTCTCTCTCTCTCTCTCTCTCTCTCTCTCTCTCTCTCTCTCTCTCTCTCTCATTGGTAATATTATTAATATTATATACTCTATAGTTAGCATTTTTTCATAAAAATCACCACATTCCTCTGTAGTTAGCATGATGGCCAGAGATGTAGCAGGAGAAGTGAGGTAGCAGGGCTCCATAATAACTTTCATATCTCTGCTGTGTCTGTGTGTTGTTTTCGGTAAGCATATATAATTTCATAGAGTAAGTTTTTGCCTGCCACCCGCAGTGCTATCTCTTCCAGTTATTTCCTATGACAAGCGAGGATAAGAGTATAGAATTCATTCTTGTCACTTATAGGGACAATAGTTATAATACATTATCTAATACTTCATATAACCATACCTCTTTTATTTGTTTTACTTGCTGGGAAACTATTTGAATTGTACCATATTAGTATACACACATGCTTGCAAATTCATTTGATAGTGTTCCACAAGCTTATATTCTGATAATAGGAAGGCATATATCAAGCCATGTAGTGTTTTGAGTACATTATCAATTTAAACTCCATAGCTGCAAATGTAGATTATGCACTTCATGGAGAGTTCATGAATCTATCCCCTACAAAGTGTTAGGGATGACTGTATTTTTATGCGATGCTAGTATTGTTATGCATAATTATTCTGTTTCAACATTTGATATGTCTTAGGCACTTCTAACTCATGTTGCCAAGGAGGGTTATTATTTTTACAAGAAAGCAAATTTAGGTATATTGCAGTATTATTCTAACTCTTAAGTAGAAGCAACCTTATTTTAGCGGGTGTCATATGTGAATAATTAATTTCCAAGTAGTGAAGATACTTTGAGACTTTATGTCTTTGTATCTAGATACTTGTATAGACGTCACTAGCTGAATGTTCCCTTTTTCAACAATGTTTATTAACAGTGTTATTGGATAAATATGTCATCCAGCTTGACACTAATTGCTTCACTGATTTGTATATCTTCTGGTAGCGTACAATATATAAATAACTTTTTTACCAATGAGGCATTGTCAACCATGAATTGATGAGCTGCCTCTGCTATCTCATTCGTATCCCCAAGAGGAATATGCATTGAGTTGCTATGCATATTGCATCTAAGGGTCGAACTTGAGAGCTTAAGAGAATAACCAGGTACATTTCTGTTGAGCTTGCTCTTCTCTTTTGATGGGTGATGTTGATGATCTTAGCTCATACAACCAACCAAATGTCACCTGCATGAGCTTTTGGAGAGTAAGTCTTACTTGGTTGCATTCTCATATTATTGTATAACACAGTTACTCTTATTTTCATAATAAAGAGCCTATGTTCTTTAAGTTCTCTGTGACTGGGACTAGGGAGATGTGATGTCTGATTCCCTCTTGGAGTCTCCTTTGAATAATTTATCTTGTGCAGATGTAGTGAATGAGCAATATTTACTTCCCAATGTCTGCCAACTTAGGCTCGAATTGCTGACCTCCTCTATCATTGCTTTTTGCACATACCTTTTCTCAGGACTAATTCCTCTTTCTGAGCAAGAAATAAAAGCCCATCGATAAAAGTACCCTCCTTTTTCCAGTGGTAGTCCCAAGCTTTATTACCTGTTTAGACAATAAGTGTATACCTGAGTATGACTCTGCCTTTTTGTAATAGCACCCTTTACAAAAATTCATATTTACAGTTCTCGTGTAGCATATGTAGTGGTGTTTTTCATCACTGGAAAGCTATTTGTAGTTTACTGACTTGTGCCTATCTATAAGCCGAAGATATTTGTACATTTTGTTTCTACATGATTTCATGAAGATATGGTCATTATTTTCATATGTCTTTGTTTTTCTTACCTGTGGTGAATATCTAAGTATCACATGTTTCAAGTCAATCATTGCTGGCTCATCTTGACGACCCTCAAGTCATCATTATCGTTGATTATGGTCAGCAGATATTCATTTTTACTTACAATAGTTTCGAGTATTTCTTCCTCCTCCACATCAACATATTCATTCGAGATTGCTTTCTCTACTTATGTAATCATAATTTTATAGGACAAAAGTGTTTCTTAATTTAATTATAGTATTTAACCTGTCTTCATCATCTAAAGCTTTATTTGCTTTCTCCAAGTTTTCTTTAGTTGGAAAATTCATATGATTGAACTTCTATTTGTTGTCTAAAGTCTATCAATAGGTATAGTTGATAAGGCATTTTTTATATGCTTCCTTTGGTCTTCAACCATTTCCCCATCTTTTGGCCTAATAATCAATATACAGTATTCTAAGCTGCATTTGCATATGTCTTTGATCCGGCTTTATAGCATAAAGACTGTCATGTTTTTTATGACTCATTTTGAAGATCATCAATCTTAGTCAGCTTTTTGTGATGCAGCAGTATGCTTTGGGTGTGACAGTAATGGACAGGATAAATATGAGTATAGTATAGGAACAGCACCGATAGGACAGTTTGGGGACATGGAAAGAAAGATGTGACTGAGATGGTTTTGGTATATGCTGAGGAGGGATGAGAGGTACGTTGGGAGAAGGTTGCTGAGGATGAAGGTACCAGGCTCACTCAGTATATATTGGCTGCATATGTAATACTTGATTTCATGTTGAAAATGTGCATTGCTATTCTTTGCCATTTTTTTGTCACTATTCCCCATTCAAATAAGGGTGGACACAGATAGGGTTGAACTGGGGAATTAAAGCTGGATGCCATACTTAATACCCTGTGATGAGTTCGAATATAGGTTTTGAAAATGTATTATAATCATATGAAATCTTTGCCTTAATTTTCTTTGTTGATATGAGATTATATATTTAATGTTTTGATTGAAGCGTTTTCATACAATTGCTCCGGTTTTGTACCTGCAGTAACTTTAAATTCAAAATATCCATGTTTGGAATAAAATTATGTACCATCAGCTGTGGTTCAGTAAATGGTTGTAGTTTAGGAAGAGACAAGCCTTTGTTTTATCCCACTGTAAGCGTTTGGAAGGACATCCATCCTTCATTTTTTAGCTCCAAACGGTCTTTGTCCACCCCCATTCGAAAGGGGATTAATAATGACATCTATAATGGCTAGCAACAGCAACAACAACAACTGCATTGCAGACATTGTATTCAGAATATAATTAATAACGATTTTTTTTATTTCAGTGAAGAAAATGTGTGGAGATTATGCGAATATGTTAAGTGCCATGAAAGTCAAGAGCTAGGCAAGTGTTACGTTTCGTTCATAAGTAACGAATCGCGATGTGTTCCATTGTGGAGACAGAGAATGGGGAAATCTGAAGATAAACTTGTCACTTGGGTAAGTATTTGTAAATTGTGTTTTTGTGACTTTTTAACAGTATTATTGCTGCCAGTTTGATGGAAAATACTCATAGACTATTGTTATTCTTTGTAGTGCATAAAATATAAAGATGCTATATTTGCATATATAATTTTGAATTTATCCTGTTGTATAAATTTTTCCTTGTTGGTTTATAATGTCCCTAGCTTTCTAGTAGCCATTTGTATAATTGTTTTAATTTTATAGATAATGTATATCATATTGTTAGTTATTTTTCAACTAGGCAGTTCGGAATTTATGATGTTGAATTATAGGATAGATGAGGCAAGAAGCTGATGGTATATTTGTAAATTTCAGGTGATTACGTTTTTGCTGTGTGGATGTTCACTCATTTATGTAATTATTGTTTATTGGAAGATGGCTTCAAAACACTTCTTTGATTGCATAGCTTATATTAGTGACATCTTGGATGCACACTCTAGGACTTATATGTACAACCTTCATGATTATTACTGGCCACTTAAGATATTTTGTATCTTAATTCAGGCTAAGCTTCCACGTGAGAAATGTCAAATT
The DNA here is from genome assembly GCA_037179515.1 of Halocaridina rubra. Lineage (NCBI taxonomy): Eukaryota > Metazoa > Arthropoda > Malacostraca > Decapoda > Atyidae > Halocaridina > Halocaridina rubra. The sequence continues at coordinate 147,864 of JAXCGZ010016990.1, forward strand.
TACGTCTATAATATTTTTAACTAGAGCAGTTGTATATTGCTAATATTTAAATAAAAAATTGGATAAAAACAAGTATGGTCTGCAGACTAGGTTTGTTTTTATTTCTTTTAATTTTTATATTAAAATATCACCAGTATACAGTTGCTGTAGTTAAAAACATTATATACATAAATTTTGACATTTTTGAATGGAACGTGTGGCACGAATTAAGATGAAGAATATCACATGTGCCTTTGAGATTAAAAAAGGTTGCCCATTTGTGATATAGAAGATAGAACCACACATGCAGTAAACATTGAGGATTTACGTTGGTTATATACACAAGAGACTATTACTGAAAATTAGGGCATGTTAGGAGTTACTTTTAGATAATCTTTGTATCTTATCCAGTTTATTGCTTTTTCTTTAGGGGAATGCTTTGATATCTAAAAATTTCCCCAAAATAACCCCTGTAGTCTCTTGAGCACCCGTTAAGACTCCTTACTCATGCCTATTCAGGTGGAAGTAGCTCAAATTGTGGAGCGTTGTTTGCCATTTAAGGGGCCAACCTTCTATGATATCGAAAATTGGTATATATATTTTGGCAGATTACTTGTTAAGCTTTTTGTGTCTTCCTGTGGAGCCTTCTGTGCTCAGTAGAATTTATCGGTTTTTGAACACTTTTAATACCGTTGCTGCTGTGACAATTGATGATTCCACTGTCTGCTCCCTCATTTTGGTGGCTCATTTCTTTTGCTCCATTTAGAGTAATGCATTACCTGTCTCACTTCCCTTTTCTGTGTATGTAATGATCACACATAGTAAGATGGATAAGTTAGATGTTCTAGAGGGGAAAGTTTTTTTTATGAAGGTAGATATTCCCTCTGAGTCTGGAGGGAAATTTCATCTATAAACTGAGGTCATTTTTCACTCTTGTTCCTTTAATATTTCTTGATATGGTTGTGTATGTAGAGATGGCTTGTTTATGTTCAGATGGCTCTACTCTTGTAAAATTTTTTTAGGGTGCCCATGATTAGCGTTTGAAACTATATATTTATTTCTGACTGCTTCCTTTATATTTGCTGAGCAGCATTGAAATTCAGTATGTATCTCCTTAAGAACGTAAGAATTTCTTTTAATCTAGGCATGCCTATAAAAGATTTATGGTAATTATTGTGGTCAATATCTCGCTTTCTTTAGTGGTTATTTCTTCTGGTATCTCCTATTCTTAACTGATTCTCTCTGTCTTAATTTTGTGATATTGCTAATGAAGTTTCACCAGGTTCCCCCCAATAAGAATATGTGTACGGACACAAAGTAGTTATTTTTATGTATCAATATTAATTTCTAGTTGATGGGGTGGATTAAAACAGGTTAGAGTTGGAGAATGAAGGTAGAATGACTAATAACACTCTGGTGTTGACTCAAGGATTTTCACTTCCTAAGTCGAGTGCTCTAACCATGATCCACACTGCTGACAAAAACTATTTGGATGAAAAATTATCGCTTTTCTCTGCACTATTCTTCTCTTTTATACATGGTTAAAGCTACATACTTGTCCTATAGCATGGAAAAGATTTTTTTTTTTTGTGCATATATACTTTATTCTGGTACTTGCATTTCTTTACTCGTACTTATTTGTTCACTATAATGCAAATGCAAATTGTAAAAAGCCATTATAACAGGTCTATCAATGAGAGCTGCAAAACAGAGCAGACACTCAAAGCTCAGGCCAAGGGCAAGCAAAAATTAGGTCAGCCTAGAGTGAAAAATGAAAGGAAATAGGAAAATCCCAGATGGTTCTTCAGGGAAGCAACTTTGGTGGGCAAAAGGAAAAAGAGAAGATAGATAAAGATGGAATTGTATAAAATGATACAGCATCAAAGTCTGCTTCATAAGAGTTTATTTGTGCTTATCCTGATGTCTTCAAAAACGACGAAATTTATCCTCTTAGTTCTATCAACATTTCAGGAATTCAGATAGCCTCTAGCTTGTCTTTATGGCATCTCATATTTCAAATTTCTAAAAGTGCATCTAAGAAATTGAGAGTTCTTTTTTGTGGTCGACTTTACTTTTCATCTGGGTTGCTGATAATCTATAAAGATCTCATCTGTCCCTGCTTAGAATACTGTTCTTACATCTAGGGTGCTTTATTTTA
>JAXCGZ010016990.1:155000-212500 GCA_037179515.1 Halocaridina rubra
ATAACCACTCTTGAGTTTGCAATAATTCACTTTTTTATAGGGTATCATGAACAAATTTGAATGATAATTTTTTTTCTCATGAGACCTATATCATGGTGTCAGGTTTGTTGCATTTGTGTTTTTGGTAATTTTTCGATAATTCACACTTTACTGATTCTTATCAGAGTTATTGGCAGGCAGGCTTTTTCTTGCCATCACCTGGACAGTTTTTATCTGCCATTACTTAATCCACCTCTTAGGCTATAGCAGCGATTGTTTTTGGTAATTGTTAAGCTAGTTATTGATAACCATCGAATATACTGCCAACCCGAGTTTTTCTTCTTATTCCAGTATGTGCAGGACACAAAAGCTTAGTTAGCTCATATTTCCTGCGTAAACTATTCTAAAGAAAATAACATAGTCAATGAAAGTACTTGAGTTAGCTAACCATCGGAAGTAACCTATGAAAAACCACAAATCTAAAACTACCAAATGATAGATTAAATTTTATTACAACAGAAGCTATCTTATATCGTATATATAAATCATATTGGCTACCACTCAATAGTAGAGATAAGGGAAAGTTGCGAATTCCTTGGTAGAGCAAGGTATGGAGGAGAAAGCACCTATTTCCATAGTAAATATGACGGTGAAGGAAATGGTGCTGAGCTGTCTCAGGAACATTACAATATGGTGGAACCTCTGTTCTCAAACTTCATTCGTTTCTAAAGGCTGTTTGAACACCACATTGTTAGAAATATGAAAGCATTTTTCCCTTCGGAATTAATGTAAAATGGTTTCTCTATCATTAAACCCCATATGATTGCTTATGTATGTCTTTATAACAATACTCCATTCATAAATGTTTACAAACAATGAATATAATTACATTTTACACAAAAAGAACGAACACAACAGATAGCTAAAATATAGACACTACTTTAACTTCACTCTACCTGTTTGTTGTAGACTTGATGGCGTAAGTGGAATGTGTTCAGGAAGGAGAGAGATGTTATTTTTTGGAAGGGGAGTCTTTTTCTCTTTCTCTCTCTGATTTGGCACCACTGCACTCTTGCTTGATACTTACTGAGCTTGGGCCTCTGTCTCACTAAAGACCTGCCCAATGAGCTTTGAATATTAGACTATGATTTCTCTTTTCACCTCTGTCATGGCTTTAACAACTCTTCTTTTCACTTTGATATTATTTCTTACATTCTTTGGCCCCATGGTGGCTTATTTTGTAATAATTTATGAAAAAATTAACAAACCTCAATGAAATTTTAAGAAAAGGCGCTACGATATTGCGCAGGGATGTCCACCGACCAGTGGCTTTAGCGTAATTTACTCTCTTAGCCCATGTGGCCATATAGCTTGCTTGTTTTAGAACCAAGACTTTGTAGGAAAATCAAAGCATTTTTGTTCTTAATATATACTGTATATGAAAACAAGTTGTTTGAGATGAAAAGTCATTCAAGAACCGAGGTGCCATTAAGTGTCAGTGGAGTTGCTTTAATGCATCATATAAGAGAAATATCTTTTAAATGCTATACTTTCATCAGAAATACCGTACCCTTTTTGGGGTTATTCAGTCCAGGCCAGGGCAGAAGCCTCTTTCAGAAGTTCTAGGTGAGCCACACTGAGGCAGTAGTGCAGGCTGATTGTGGTTTTGCTTTAGAGAGCATCTTTATCAACTGAGATATATTCCAAATGTCAGTTGAAGTACACATTAGACTTACTCTATTAGTTAATCTTTTGTATCATTCGCAGTGTGTATTAAAGTGATCTTTATTACTGGCGTTTGATTTTTCGTAGAGTTGCTAAAAATTCCAATGGACCTGGTGTAATTATCATCTCTGGCTGCTAACAGTTTTGCTGTTGTCTCTTGATGCAACAGATATCAGACTGGAGAATCACTTCCAGAAACAATTTATCTCACATCTCATCATAAGCATAGTGCATTTTTGCTACAGAAAGCACACAAGTACTGTACTGTATACACTTCGCATTAACACCACTTAGCTATATATCCTTCACTCAGCATCGTAATATTCATTAGAACATGGTGAATTTATCAGTACAGTATATGATCATGACTTATCATAAGCCATGATCTTTTTTCCAAAAAGTTGATATATCTTCTGAAAGGTAGATCGCAATTTTCTGTGTGAGCTCCAATATAAACATTCCTTATAATGTTAGGGCATCTAAAAACATTCCTTATTAATATAGGGTATCTAAAAACAGTTTATAATGTTAGGGAATCAATAAGCAATCTTTATAATATTAGAGCAACTTGACTTAGAGTAATGTTTCAAAAAATTACAATTTTGAGAGTGCATGAATATTTCTTTTTCCTTGGATTTAAAAAAACTTCACCTAAAATGAGAAGAGAATTGTGATGGCTCTTTGTGTTCCAATGTATGCTTAACAGATGCATTGGATTACTCCATATCAGTGTCTTGGTGTATGTTAAACTTTAAGATATTAGAAAACCATATAAAGGTAAACTGTTAATTAAAGATATAATCTATGCTGTAGCTTACTGAACATGCTGTATGCCTTTGATCATTAGTAATTTATTGCATGTTGGTTTTGCAGATTGCATGTACACGGACCAGCTTCATTAAATGTATTTTTTCAATTAAATGATATAATTTTTACTCTTAATTGTTTTGAACTATTTTAACAGAGTTAAATGTATATAATGATCTCACAAATTGGTTTGGGTTTGACTTCATAATCAAGGATACTTATCTTCAATAATAAATATTTTATGTATATTTTATTCTGAATTTCACTGTTGTTCACATGACTCACATAGTGTATGAAAATATATATTTAAAATAATTATATAATTCTCTATGATATTGACGTTGTCTCATGATATTTTGATGTTGTATAATCTAGAAGACTGTTAAAAGAAAATGAAATTAGTGATTGTATCGATAAATTTTCCATGAATGGTACTATTTTATTACTGAAAGCACATTGCAGATATAATATTTCATTTATCACTTATATCGGAATAAAAAGGTAATGCATAGTTACACGAAATTAGCCCAGGAGTGTATCAAATAAAGTTGTCCTTTGTATCTAGTAAAGAAATTTGGCTTTGTAAGCTTGCCATATCCTTGGATTACCTTTTAAATATAAATAGTTTTTTATGGCACCTAATGATGTTTTCAAAATTTTAGTTGAAGGAGTAAAACAGGACATAAAAGCATATACAGACACTCCCCAACTTACGAGTGAGGTTGATTTCAGAAGTCCGTTCATAAGTAGAGTTGTTTGGAGGTTGTGTTTAGGTAAAAAAAAAGGACTGAACAGTACATACATATGCAGTACTGTATAGTATTTAGGCTAAAGATACGTAATGACTTCATGAAACATAAATTATATTGTACAGTATTAATGAATTTTAATACATTAGTAATAATTTAATAATACAGTACTGTAATACTTATATTAATATATGGGTAGATAATGCGTAGGTAATTGTTTGTAACTCAGTTGTTCATAAGTAGGGGAGCTTCTGTATAGATCAACTTCATTGATGCCCCAGAGTATGATATTTAATAGTTGGATGTTGCAGTGTGATATAATGGCAGTCATTATTACAAGAATACACTATTGAGTATTCATTTGTTTTTGGCAGTTAGCTACTACACTATTGGGCAATTATTGCTAACTTGTATTTTCAAACTAATTTTTATACAGTTCTTAAGGAAATCTTAAAATATTTGAAATTTCTAATTCGTATATTAATGTATTTTTAAGGTGCAGGTTTATACCATATCCCTCAATGAAGCCCTGAAAACTTTTCTAAAAGTATCGCCTGTAGGACCATCAGTACTACTTGAGAATTGCTGGCTCAGTATGTGAAGGTAGACAAGCTGAAGATAATCTCTTTTGCTTGGTCATAATACATTGTACATAACATTTATTTTATGGCCGTGTGACGATTCTGTGGATGAAATACTTTAGTTGTGCATGTATCTTTATTGAAATTGTTTTCATATCTTGCAGTCATGTTCTATTGTAAGTTGCATGTTACATTTGACATCTTGGGCTAATATCACTTCGCAAGGTCCCCTATGATTTTATTTTTATATGTGATTCCAGCTTTTGATGACCCTTTGTGGAACCAAGTATGTTTTGGTAGTTATGAGCCCTGCAATGCTCATACCCTGGCTAAAACTGACCAGATTAATCTGCTGTTTGCAAGAAGGTGCACTTCATCATCATCTGATCAGCAAACACCAGACCTCCCTGGCAAGAAAAATATTAGTTGAAAATAGTAAATACTGCAAGAAGAAACACATTTGGTACCCACTAATTCTGGACTTTTTTTTGTAAACAAATTGGCTTCTTCAATGAAGGTTCTGTTGGGATGGTCGAAGGTTGGAAAGTGAGAATGAGGGTTATTAGTGATGTTGTTTCCTAAGATGCCTGCGTGAACAACATCGAGTCCCTAAAGAAGGGTTTGAGGGACTTGATAATCAAGTGTTGGGATTGGGTGAACCATGGCTACTATTTATAGCATCCATGATTAAGATGTTGACGAAATATGCATCCACAAGCATCCATGTCATCCATATTTTTCTTGGTCACCGTACATTGACATCACCCTTCTTAAAGGAGTTGAAGATGAAAAATCCATCCAAATATGCGGGTCAAGAAAAACAAAATACGTATTCCAGTTGGTCGTAATATGCTGCTACAGAAAGCAGTGAGACTGTACAATGACTGAGGAAGTGATCCTCTAAAATCAATAAAATCAAAACGTTTACTGCAAGTAAAGGGTAGTTATGTGGCTTCAGGCATAGGTATTGAATGAAAAATCAGAAAATCACTGGAGAGGGTACTTCTCCAATTAATGTGTCACTGTATATGCATTGCACATACAATTATATATGACAATCCTAGTTATCTCACCAATTTTTTTCCTTCATTTTCATTTCCATAGAAATAACTTTATTAGCCTTGTTTGGTACAAACCTATTAACCAACCTCCCCCACTACATTGCAAGAATTTTCCACTAATTCAGTCAGTAGTGTCTGCCACATGGGAGAGTCTGCCTGTGTGCTTATGGTATTAAGTAAAAATATCTTTATGAATATTAAGCATACCAAAGCTAGTTTCCCCTCGAAGGATACTTATGTCTTCATTTTTGAGATTTCCCTTCTTATGGTAGATCTTTTTCCATTTTAACATGATGTTTTTTAGGTTACCATTCTATATGGATTATATGATCCTCTTCACTACACAATATTTTCTGGAAATGATATGCTCAGCTGGTAATTAAAGGCCTACAGTGACTACTTTTAGAAATGCCAAGGTTTCCTGAGAACTCCCATATAGAGAAGTAACTAGTATAATCTGCCTTAAAAGACCTTTTATCAAGATTTAAAACTCATTACATATTTAACAGTTTGAATTAAGTACAGTATATAGGAAAATGCAGGTTTAATGTGTTTAGCTAAATCTGATCTAGCTTAGAAATAGTATGTGCATGATATAGTCTGTGAAATATGGAGGGCATATGGCTAATAAATTTGTCTCCTGGAAATAGGTTTTTATAATTAATATATTTTATTATTGCATTCATTTTATTAAGAGGTAGATTCTGCAACTAGGATTTTTTCAAGAGGCATGTACAGTATAGTTCCTCAATAGAATGCTGAAACTAATGAGGAAGTCCTTATTAGATTCCAAATGAAAGGAAGCTATTCATAGTTACTGTTTGACTCTGCTTTTGCTGGCTACATCGAATCGAGTCAGTACAATCATGGGAAGTGTTCTCGCTTAGTGAACATTTTATGAATATCATACTTTGAGTGTGAAACAAAGAATTTAAAAAATACTTTTTCTTTCTCTGCTTTTATTTTTGCCATAATATGTATGAAAGAAGACAAGTGTAGACTTGGTTTTATACACAGTATCACATTCAGTAAATATATGCTGTCGAAACTCCACCTATGAACACCCCCAACCACGAACAAATCGACCTACGAATACAATTTTGGAACAAATTTTGAATCGACCCGCTAGCAATCTTTAAGATATGAACACATCCGCCTGGGTGACCACGTCCACTCAGGCGACTATGTGTTTGCTCTCAGATCTGCATTGGTTCCCGCACTGTGAAGATCGCTCGTTCTTTCGTTGTAGATTTCCAGATTTTTGTTATTTGTACTTTTAATTAACCCTCATTATGGCCCCTAAAAGTGGAAAGTATTACTAAGAATGACATTAAATAGCCTAAGCGTATTACTGTGGAAACGAAAAAGAAATAATAGCTAAACATGAGTCTGGTATTCGTGTATCTGATCTCGCGACGCAGTATGAATTGGTGAAATCGACCACCATGTGTACTATTTTAAAGAATAAAGAGGCCTCTAAGGCAGCGCTCATGGCTAATGGAGTGACTAATTAAACAAAGCATAGGTCACAAGTCATAGAAGAGATAGAGAAATTATTGTTAGTTTGGATAAATGAAGAAGAGCCTATAATATATATATATATATATATATATATATATATATATATATATATATATATATATATATATATATATATATATATATATATATATATATATATATATATATATATATATATATATATATATATATATATATATATATATATATATATATATATATATATATATATATATATATTATATATATATATATATATATATATATTATATATATATATATATATATATATATATATATATATATATATATATATATATATATATATATATATATATATATATATATATATATATATATATATATATATATATATATATATATATATATATATATATATATATATATATATATATATATATATATATATATATATATATATATATATATATATATATATATATATATATATATATATATATATATATATATATATATATATATATATATATATATATATATATATATATATATATATATATATATATATATATATATATATATATATATATATATATATATATATATATATATATATATATATATATATATATATATATATATATATATACACCTTGAGGATTGTTCGCGGGTTGATTTAATTTTTTTTCGAAAATTGTATTCGTAGATCGATTTGTTCGTAATTGGGGTCATTTGTTGGTGGAGGTTCGACTGTATATTATTAAGTCTTCGGATTTTAGCTATATAGTGTGCAGGAATCCTTTTCAATCTGATGAGAAAAATGCAGGTTCAGCTGGAACGAGACAAGAATTTGTTTTTCCTTTCATCGTTAATATGAATATGTATTTGATCCTGTTCACTTTTTTTCATAGGAACATAATGATGAATTTTTCTAAATCGTTATTGAACACTATCTCTAATTATAATGCTCTTGAACAGTCATTGCAAGTTTCACAAGCTAGGAACAAATTATGCTTACAAGAATAGACTTATAATTGTAATATACTTACCTTGCAGGATTATCATGTTGTATTCATGTATGAACCCGATGACCGATGCTTAGTCTATGACTTAGACTCTGATCTACCCTTCCCAACTTACTTCCACAAGTATGTTACAGAGACTTTACGGACAGACCACATATTGCGGCCAGAGCATCACAGGTTAGTTTTAATTTTTAAACTGATATATTCTTACAGTAATAACAGTTCAGTTTAAAATTTTGGATCTTGTAAGATGAGTAACCCTCAGAAGTTAAATAATCCCATAAATTTTTATGCTAGTTTAGGTGACTTGCCAGGTAAATATGAATGACCCTAGGACACCCTGGGGCAACTCTTCTTTACAAGATCTGATATTTTGGTTAATATTCCGAATCTATGAGATAATGTTAACTTATTTTTTAATCAAAGTATGAATACATACATATCCAAGTATTGCATACATTGTAAATTTTTGTTTTGTTTGATAGCCTTAAATTCTACTTAAAGGCCGCCAGAATAATTTTCAATACTATTTATCCTTCTTAAATTCTGTATCTGTAGTACTGTATATCTCTGTGGCGGACGGACCGCACTGTAAAATATATTTGCCCACCTACTTACCTTGTGGATGACCCAAGCAGGGTGGTAGGGGGGAAATGTGAGTAATTGAGGTATATGTGGATTGGTGATTGCGTGTTCTTGGGTTGGCCACCCCCTCACAAGGGGAAATGGGACCATGTGTATATAGATAGAGAGTATGCAATACAGTATAGGTCTTTGATTTTGTAGTTAAATAGATAGAAAGAAGCTTACTTCCAAGAAAGCTCAGAGAGATGATCTTGATAGAAAGGGTCCCTGGGTGTATTTTACTGGCTTTTTTATAATAACTGTAAATTCACTGTGAACAACATTTTTTGACTGAAAAGACTTACAGAGGATGTATCACACACACTCATAAAAAAAGCTGAAGATATATACACTTTTTATTCTTATTATTTTCGTGAGAGTAGCTAGATTTTTGTGCTAAACCTGGTTATCCTTAGACCCCCCCCCCGTCAAGTATGCTTGCAGAGCTGCTGTATACGATTTTTTCTTTTTTGTAAGCAAGAGTAATTATTTTTCAATCAACCAAGTGAAGATACCCGATAAATCATCCTTTGGCTTTGAGTATACAGTATTACTGTTGAATGTGAATAGCTGAACCAAGGGCAGATTATTGGGACCAAGGTACTGTTAGGAGTACATTTCCTTTATGTGTTGCAAAAAATTCCACATATCCTGGCCTGTCATTTATGTGATAAATTAGTGTATTATAATTTTTGCTTTTCATATTCTCTAAATCCGATTTATTGTACTTCTTATACTATTTTGGTTACGAACTAATGCAGCTATATTATGTGCTGTATTTATTAATATTAATAAAAGTTTTTAACTCTACAATTTAATAAAGCACATTCTTGCAATTCAGTCACGAAGATATAATTTTTGTTCTAAATTCTACAGGCATTTTCGGGTGATTCCAGCTTCTCTTTTTCTTCAAAAGTTTGCTAGTGATAGAAGGCATATGAGACAAGAAGACGGTACATGGACTCATCCTCCACCATCTTTGCCTCCAATAGCAACTACAGGTTAGCATTGTTATTTTTTGTTTTTGTCATCAGGTGTATGCAAGCATTGCTGCCATACATCAGCATATGTACCATATTTATTTTTTTTTTTATATATATCTAAAGGTATTTCAGTGTTACAAAATATCAAAGTTGTAGCTCTCATTGCTTGCAGAGGCTCAGGTGTTCTCATTGTATTAATAACGTTGTTCCCAGGGTAGTATATTTTATCAATTTATCATTAGTTACTATTGTTGTAATAGAGGATAGAGGATAAGTTGACTGAATACTGCTGCATAATTTTCTGAACTATGTTGCAGTAGAAAATGGTGGAGAATCTTATCAAAAGCACCCCTCGAAAACATATATAAACTAGTATTGCAGTTTCACCTATTCTAACTGAATTAGCCCCTCCTTCTACTAATTAATTATATTAATAACTCGAACCCCCCTTTTTCACTGTCAATATGGGATGGTTTGATGAATTCAGACATTTGCTTTCCCTTAAAATGTAAAAATATGTGGGATGTCTACATCTGCTGATTATAAAGCAGCACAGCGGGTTTTGTCAATCTGAAGGAGAGTACAATAATTTATATAGTGCAGAACAAATTCTTATCTAAAGCAGATTATTATTATTATTATTATTATTATTATTATATTTTATTTATTTATTTTTTTTTTTAAAGGGGGATACTAGAATGCACATTTGCATAAAAAGAGGAAAGGAAAATTCCAAACTTTTTAGTAGCAAAATTTAGTCATGAATCTCTTCCAGTGTCATAATGCTCCATAGCACATGATCAAAGTGGCTATATATACAGGATTGTTAATCCATGTTCACCACCCTGCTGGACTGCTAGGAGACGGTTTCAAGTATGAGAGGATTTTATATATATATATATATATATATATATATATATATATATATATATATATATATATATATATATATATATATATATATATATATATATATATATAGTTTTTTTTTTATAAATCCTTTGACATATGTTTGTCTTTAGAATGAAGAAATCATAGAATTAATGGTGTTTATAGTTTAGGTGAGGACCCTTGCTTAATTTAATTTAGTTCTTGTAGTTTGGAAGTATAGTATAGTGTTTTTGAACATTACACGTATGACATTAAATCCAAATACTGTGTTGACAGTTTTTTTTTTTTTATTTTGTAACTTCTACACTACTACTTGGTTGTGCATGGAATGACTATATAGAAGACAAATAATAAATTTATTTATTTTGTTTTTTTGGAATGAAGGTATATTCAGGGACCATGGTAGCTGAGTGCTTAGATTCACTTGATTTGGGAGTTGACAAATCCGCAATCAAGCCCATCGTGGGGCGTTAGGATGGGCATCCAGCCTTTATACCTCAGCCACACACTGTCTTAGTGACACTTAAAATGTAAAATAAAGGACTACTGGAGAGAAGGTATATTTGTGTAGTTATTTAAAATGCTAATGCAAATAATTTTCAGTCTCAGAATTTATTTCACTTTTTGCAGAGTCTGTTCACAATATTGATGACTTTATTAGCATGGATCCAAAGAGGGGCGTTGGAACAATTTACAACCTTCAAGATTTTGTCCGTAGGTTTTACAAAAATCTTTGAGTTAGTAGTTCCATGCTTACTGGCTATTTTATCTCAAGATTTACTAATTTAGAAAGCATTTCCTAATCTTTTAAAAATTTTATATCGTATTACATGATATGCAAATGTGATCTAATGGCAAGATTCATTTCTTGGAATCTTTTTCTTTTTATATATACTTTTAATACTGTGAGTATACAATATGGATTAATATTTATGTTCACATTTTGAATTTATTGTAAGGATAACCATGTCATTAAAAGACAGATATCTTAAAGTGTGTTGTGAAATGTTGAATTATGGTTCTTCAAACTAGCTAATAAATTAAGTTTTAGGAGTGCTTCTCGGCAGTTTCACATATTCAGTCACATCTCTTTTATGGGAAAAATTCCTGGTTTTTAGGTATATCATAAATACCGTAAGTTAGAATTCTTTTATATTTCCTTTGTGAAAGTTTCATTCATAAAACTTAATACATAGGACAAAAATTGTTTAATGTAACTGCTAGTTATGTTTTGCGTTTGGGATGATTAGAGACTTAATATATATACAAGTATTCAAGTCGTAATTGCTATTTGGGACAGTTACTAATGACTGTGTAATTTCAGATTTTAACCTTGAAAGTCTTTTATGGACTCACCATCATAAAATGAATTTAATATTCTTGTTAGGTAAGATGTCAAGTACTTAGCATCATAACTTTGTAATTTAAATTAATATGCGAAAGATATATATAATGTTTAACCTGACTGTGAAGTATAACGAAATTCTCTCCAAATGTCTTAGCAGCATTGTTTTACAGCATTAAGCAAAATCCAGCCTTTCAAGTAAAAGAGTAACTGGATCTCATTCTTATCTAAAAACTTTTAAGTCTGTGTAGGCCTTAGATCAAATACATAAAGGAGATGTACTATGGACATTTAGTTTATACTGTCAGGTAAAGCAAGTGCCTGTGTATACCGCTATTTTCCTTCAGTGCCAAAGTTTTAGTCCCAATACGTGAGTACTTTCAATAGTATTTTGCATTTAGAATAGAATCTGTCACGAAGTTATACTGAAATTTAGTTTCTTTATAATTGCAATATTAATTCACTTTATTTTTACATTGACAGGACTAATTAATATTATATATATATATATATATATATATATATATATATATATATATATATATATATATATATATATATATATATATATATATATATATATATATATATATATATATAATATATATATATATATATATATATATATATATATATATATATATATATATATATATATATTATATTATATATATATATATATATATAAATATATATATATATATATATATATATATATATATATATATATAATATTATATATATATATATATATATATATATATATATATATATATATATATATATATAGTTGGGCTTTCTTTTTTAATTTTCCATATAATTGATTATTGAAACACAGCAGTATCTTTCCCAGATTCTTCCATATTTGTTTTTCATTTATGATTTCAAAGATTAAATAAGTGTGTCTCCTTTTGTACTGTTTTTCAGGAGTCATTTATGTTTGATAATTAAGGAATTGCAGTATAAAGTACTGTAAGTTCATATATTAATTTTATAATTTCGTGATGATATCATCGTTTAATTTTAGAGAAGTATGATTTTAATTTCATATTAACTATCATAAAAGCAATACGAGCCTAAAATCCTGTAGAAAATAAAGTTTGAAACTTATCGGAAGTCTTAGGGTGTATGCACACCTAAAGCAATAGAGATAAAAACAAAATACACCGTATAGGTATTGCCATTACCTGAGAATGCAAGACTGAAGTTGAGTGATATGAGTAGTGTCACATCAGCTATGGCGAAGTTGATAGTGATATTAGTATCACATTTATGGTAGTACAGTACACAGTATTCACACTTTCATGGTTTGTCTTTCATATCTTCTTTAATATAACATTAATGGAAAATATACTCATAAAAAGGTAAATATAATATAATTGATACTTATGAATTGACCATTTTTATAAAATATTCAGAATCGGTCTAACAATTTTGTACCGATATTAAAGTAATTACTCCAACTACAGTTTTGTAGAGTGAATATACTTGTTCAGAATGAATCAAAAGTGGATTTCCTAAACTGTTCCAATATTACTGTACTATATTTTATTTGCAGTTTCTGTGTTCATTCTTTCAATATTTTTTTCCCAATTGTCAAAGTAAAGATTTAGTTAAAGTACATAGATGAAAGGTATTTTGGATACTATCTTATATTTTCACTCAATTATTACCATAGAGGATACTTGTTTAATTCTTACTGTTTCATTCTTTTACTTTCTAAACCACATTTCTATTAATTAAAAAGAACCCTTGATGTCTCATTCATTTACTTTCTAAGCCACATATCTCTTAACCACAAAGAAAGTACAAACTTGTGGCAAAAGTAATACCTAAAACATTATATACTACTCTAATAACATAGAACAGCAATTGTACACTTCCTTCCCAGAGACTGCCCTTTTACTCCTAAAACCCTATATAGCTGCTGCATTAGGCTGCAGTTTAGCTTTTCCCCAAGAATTCTCTCCAAATTAAAAAACGCTGACATTTTCTCATAGCACCAACAGCTGCATATGTTATGGCTGCTGCTTAACTTTCCTTAAGAATCAATTTTCACCAATTTTTATAAAAATTAACCTTAAGTTTCTGACAGCACCAATCATACGTCCTTGATAGGACCATTTTCTTTGCATCTAGCATAATCTTACTGCCACAGCAGAGTAATTTTATTAAAACTGAGAGAGCGTGATATTTTTTGTCTCTCTTTGCTGTCCCTCATATATTTTGATAGGAAAATTCAAAGTTACACAAGCTTTCTTGGTATGTGTGTAAGCACCTCTATATTATGTTTCCTATTGGTTTAATTTTTAGAAATCAATTCAGCTTTTTATCTGAATAATAGAATGAACTCTCACTTGAACTCAAGTGTATTAATTTCATAAGCATGTCTTGTTATAAATGGTTGCTTTAGGGACCATGAATTTAAGTGTTTCAATTGAACATCTACGCAAACCTCAAAATAACGTGTATGTTAAAACTATATAATCAGTGATATATCAGTTATAGAATGATCTGTATTTTTTTTTTTTTTTTTTTTAGCCCATCCCCAAACCTAAAACATTCTTGTTCCCAGTTTACTTACAGTAATAGATTCAGATTTGATACATTTTTTACGGATGCTATCATGTAAACTGTTAGCCTTTTTGTAGTAGCAGTAATACTTAGTCAGTTATGTAATATTGCTGTTGAAGCAGTTGTGCAGTTTATGACTATATGCTCTTTAGAGTATTGTTAGCAGCTCAAAATTCTAGTCATTACCTGTACTGTTGTTAACTTTGCCATTGCTAAAGAAGCCGACACTTTTTTCCCTTAAGACTTTTATTTGTGAATCAGGAGATATTTTTTGCCATATTTACACTTATCTTGACTGTTGCATCAATTTACCTCAATTTTAATTCTTTGTAGGGCAGATTACTTTTGAAATTGTAAAGCCTTTATATAATTAAATCATTATCAGGATTAGAGTTATTTGTAGGGAATCAAGGCTTTATGGCAGATAATGGATTGATGGTTATTACAATTTTGTATTAACATTTTATTTACTTTCTTGTAAGGGGTCAAACTATGTTACAGTATGTTAAGACATATTTATCCAATTGTCATTGCATTTACTCGTCTTATAATGCAGTGTCTTGCATCCTTACTAGCATATCTTGATATCTTTGTGAGCTCATCTATCCATTTTTTATTTTTCAGTCTTTCTCTCTCAAGTAGTTTGATGTTTAAAATTCACCTGTGATGAAAGTGCACTTTACGATCTATTTAGCTTGGACATTTTGTCCTTGTTACTAACCAACTCGGAGATGTGTTTGCATTTGCACAATTCTTTATGTGCCTGTACTGGTTTTCTTTTATAACTCGTGTTTCTGATGACTTTTGATAACTTGATTTACATACTCTGGTATGAATTAAAGCTCACATTATACATGGAACACGGTATAATTTTAATGCACTAGTATAAGTTAATTTCTTTACCATAAGTTTACAGCATAAAAAATTGGGCACTTGAAAACACATTTTGCCATACTGGTCAGATATGCGTTATGGTCGCAGTAAAGGAGAAACACAACCTACGCATTTCTAGTACTAGTACTTTATATTTTTGGAACTCCAGTATTGTTGTTATTCTTTATATCTTTGCTAGTTGAGAGGTATGTTATGCCGAATTTTATACATCATCCCTGTATTTCCTTGCAAGTTGTTATATGCATGCATTCTTTATAGAAATAATCTTTGAAATATTATGATTATATACTTTAGAATAAGTACTACTGTAGTTTGCAATGTTGGTGGCTTAACATGATCTCCAAGAATTGTCATTTCAGCAGATTTCTTTTTTATCCCAGTAAATATTTAACAACAATAACATTGATATGATTAATCATACAGTTATGCTTCGTTAGAGAAAAGGATAGTGCTAAGTCGAGTTGTATTTTCTCAGAAACAATCTTGCTGGCATAATGTAGATTACCCACTATGAGATCTAGTCTTAAATGAGCTCTTAAAGCATTTAAGTGATTAACAAACAAGTGCAAAAGTAATTTTTAAATTACTGTACTCTTATTTTCAACTCTCATTTTAAAAGTTACAGCATTTTTCTTACTTCAATTTCTTCTATGAATGACAAGGAATGATTGTGACATCAGGACAGGCAAAAAAAATAAAGAAATAAAATAAAACTGCCCATAGGGGGCCTGGGCACGAAGAAAACAAAGTACTGTAAAGTAAATAGATACTGAGAAGATGGGGTATTGTGACTTGTTAGATTTGAAAGGGTAAGAGATGAGTAACGAATATCCAAGAATATTTGGTGTTGATGTAGGAATAGAAAAAGAACTGTACCTGAAGGAAGACTTAACATTGAACTGTTCTTGACGGTCCTATTAAAATCCAAAAGACCTTCTGGTGTAGTGTATATATATATATATATATATATATATATATATATATATATATATATATATATATATATATATATATATATATATATATATATATTGGGGGTCCTCCACCTACGATGGAGTTTCATTCCTCACGATGCGTCGCAGCCAGATTTTCCATGTAAGTCTGTACACTCCTAAATAAGTACCTAAGTCACACACCTATGCTAATGCAGTAGTAAAGTTTCTCCCTTTTCCGAGCATTTCACTATCTCTAATTTCACTTCCAAGGTAATGGGTTTTCTAGTCTTCAAAGCACAGCCATCAGGAGAATCTGCTCTATGCTTGGGAGACATAATACAGGCCAAAATTGATTAAAAAAGAACCAAAACAATATATGAGAGATGCATAGTGACTACGAAACTTCGTAGGTCAAGAATCTCGTAAACTGGGGACCCCCTGTTTATATATACACTGTGTGTATATATATATATATATATATATATATATATATATATATATATATATATATATATATATATATATATATATATATATATATATATATATATATATATATATATATATATATATATATGTAATATCCACATACAGTCAACCCTTGATTTAACGGACTAATAGGGGTTACCTTGGTCCTTTAAATTCATTTCTCCGTTGTTTCTGGGGGGGGGGTCTTTAGTTGAAAGAGGTATATTATGAAAAGAGGAGGAATAATAGTTTTATTGTGACTAAAATACCAGTACACTATAAATATAATAGATTTAACATATATTTTTGTATGTGTTTGTGAGAGAGATTCAATTATCTTTAAGCACCCCCCTACCCGTTAATGATTTTCTTTACTTCGCTCCTCATGGAAAGCGTGTGTATATATATATATATATATATATATATATATATATATATATATATATATATATATATATATATATATATATATATATATATATATATATATGGGACTTTATCATTATTATTATTGTTGTTATAATTATTATCATAATTACTATTATAATAATAATAACAATAATAATAATTATATCAATAATAATAATGATAATATTAATAATAAAGTCCCATATAACCCTCATATATATATATATATATATATATATATATATATATATATATATATATATATATATATATATATATATATATATATATATATATATATATATATATATATATATATATATATATATATATATTGGATATAATTATTATTAGTTATTATTATTATTAATAATAATTATTTTGTGAGACAAAAAGTAAACACTAGCCTAAAGCACTTTTCATTTAACTCTCTCTCTTATTATTATGGTAATTATTATTATTATATGTACATACATATATATACAAGGCCCCATTCTCCCTTGTAAGGGGGATGACCAAACCAAGAGACATACATTCTCAATGATCCAGACACATTTCCCCCATACCACCCTGCTTGGGGCACCCACAAGGTAGGCGGGCAAGGATAGTCTAGTGAGGCCCGAAAGTCGCAACTGGTATACCCCACCACTTCGTCACATGTCAAATCCCCTCACACCCGTCTATCACAGTACGCTGAGCTAGCAGGGTGCGAGAAATCCTATTGGCCCGTGTTACCTATACACAATCTTCCTCCACTCATTTCTATCTCTTGCACGCTCTCTTCCCTGGTCTACTGACATTCCATGTGCATTCAATGCCCTTTTCAGGCCATCCATCCATCTCATTCTAAGTTTTCCTCTTGGTCTAGCTCCAGCCACCTTTGCACTGCACACTCTCTTAGCTACTCATGCATTACTCATCTTTTCCGTGTGTCCAAACCAGCTCGATACTCTCTGATCTAATATATCAGACAACTTTCTTTCAACACCCATTCTCTGCCTGATCTCCTCATTTCTTACTCTATCTATTCTGGATACACCAGTCATACTTCTCATCTCCATTACATTCAACTTGTTCTCTTCATCCTCTAGTGCATTCAAGTCTCTGCTTTATATAATTCTGTAGGCAGAATCACATCTTCATATATCCTTCTCTTAGCATTCATTCCCAAATACCTATTTCTCATCACACTTTTCAACCCACCTAGGCATATACTCGCTTCCTTCACTCTGTGACTTATCTCTGCATCCACTCGTCCATTCCTTGATACGTGTGGCCCCAGGTACATAAAATTCTCAACTTCTCCAAACAACTACCTGTTCACTCCTACATTCAATCTGCCAACATTTTCACCCTTTGTGCATCTCATGACTTTACCAATATTCATTGTAACTTCCCTCTTTAATTCACCCTAAGAAACTCAGTCACCCAATAATTCAGTTCATTCTCATTATCAGCCACCAGTGTTGTGTCCTCTACAAATAGCAATTGCTTCAATTTCCACACACTTCCATACTCACCCACTGATTCAAATCCTTTGTCTAATACTCTTTCATTCCCTTCCTTTACTACTCCATCCATATACACATTAAACCATCACGGTGCCCACCTTTACATAACCCTGCATTCACCTCGGACCAATCACTCATACCATTCCAGACTCTTACACATACTATAGTATCCATGTAAATACACTTCACCGCATTCAACAAACTTCCACTTATTCCATAGTCACAACACCCTCAACACCTCTCTTATCAATCCTGTCATACGCTTTCTCTAAATTCTTAAAGCCTAAAAATGTCCCTACCCTTTTCTAAGAACTTCTCAAACACCTGTCTTACTACAAACACCTGATCCACACATCCTCTCCTGAACCCTCACTGTTCTTCCCCTGTCAATCTTTCAGTACCTTTCCTAATTCTTTTAATTAACTCACTTCCATTATTATTTGTACTATTATTATTGTGAAGTACTGAGCTGATGGAAGCACAAAGTGCTTTTCATCTCTCTCTTGAATCAGTGGCTCTTGTCAAATGGAGCCATACCTGAAAAATACTTAATCTCTTGCTCTAGATTTTGCCCATTGAATCCAAAGTCCGTTAAATCAAGGGTTGACTGTATATATTTTGCTTATTCCATTGCTTTTATCTTTTTGTAAATCTGGTTTACATTGTTGAAAAGATTACTAACCATTTATGATACACTGTTTTTGCTGTCTTCTTTTATGGAAGGTAAATATTTTCTTGAGCTTAACTGTAGTTTCATAAAATCATTTTTTTTATTCAAATATTGGTAACATTAATATTTACCTAGCTTTACTCCATTTCTATAAATCATTTTTTTATGTTAGCAATCTGTAACATTAATTTCCAATTACGGTATTAAAAAAAAATTGCTGTATCCCACTCAAGCTAACCAGGTATTTGTAGCCGTACAAGAACTGAAGCAATGTCTTCAGCATACAATTCCCGTCTTTGCTTCATCAGACAGTTATTATCCAACAAGAAAACAAGTTAATGCTCCATTATTATTGTTTATTATAATAATATTTTCCACTACAAAGAAATTATCCTTGTTCTGCTTTATTTATAATACTTTGCAGTATATAGAAATGATGAAAATATGAAAACTTAGCATTAAAGCAATCTTTAAGTATTGTATCTTCCATGCATTTTGTCTCTGAACAGCAGCAAATGATTACTACATATTTTTACAAGAATAGGAATATAAAACACGCTTAGGCCACCAATATATGTTGGAAATGATTTAAGTACACATTTACAAATATTTCAGAATGCCACATTTTATTTTTACTTTAGTAAGTACAATCTTTAATAGCTTTAAGGAATGTTTCCTGCCATGTGCAGCACAAAATTCATACCGACAAGTTAAGAAAACGTATTTAAAGGTATAGAATGGAATGTAGTTTTCTTATTTTTACATATGTGTAGTGCGTTGAAAACTGCAAATAAGGTTTATCTTACGGAAATTAATTTTGATACATCTTCATTTATGAGTGATAATGGCTGATTGTTTGTTTTTGATGCCTCGAGTTAACAAAATGTAGTCTATAGACAAATATTGCAAATTTATTTTAGTGAAGGAATTTTGGTTTTGAATGTTTATAGATCAGAACACACTAAACTCGGCAAGCACATCAAATATATGTTTGCCAGATTTATTGCATAAATTCTATTTTCATGTATATTATTTTGTAGCTACCAACTCAAGATAGTGTGAAATGGAAGTAAGTAATTGTAGCTACCAACTCAAGATAGTATTCAGTGGAAGAAAGTTCTGGTGCTACGATAGATTTTGTGCTTCAAAGACCTTAGCTGAATCTGAATCTTCCGTAGTTATGAGCACCGTTTAATAACTTATGAGAGACTTGATTTGGCTAAATTGAATATTTATATTTTATGAGAATGTATGCATGTTACAGCACACAACTTTGTTAAGCAGTTTGCAGATATGGGTAACCATCTTACTCATGCCACTTCAGAATTGCTTTTTGTATAGTTTAATTACTTAGATGTTTAACAGAGTGTGAGATACTGTTATGTAGCTGTCGTATTTGTTTTTTTACCTCAGAATAAATATTGAATTTATGGTTACCTCTGATGCTAACCATATAATACTGTAGCATTTTATCTGAAATATACTTTTAAGGTAAAATAAGATATTTTTAACTTGCTCTCAAGAATTAATCAAAATAACTTTTAAGACTATTATAGAATACAGCAATATACACTTGTAATAAATCTTGATAAAACAAGTATTACAATGTTGTCTGTATTACGGGGTATGGAATTCTCAAAGCAGAGTAAAACTGGCTTGTAATGAATCAGCATATCTGCTTCTCTGTCTGCATGAAATATTAGGATTGGTTTACTTTAGTTATCAAAAATATTTTGGTGGTTGGAGTGAAAGTAACTTTAGCTGTGACACCTATTTCCAACGAAATGTTTTTACTGCTATATAAAAACTCTTTGATGTGATATTATTATGTTTAAATATATTAGAATTTACAAAGGTAATAAGAAAGCAATTTACCCTTTACAACTCATTGTTTGTTATTGTAGTAATTGGATTAGACTGCTGTATAATTTTTACGAAGTGTTAAGTTTAATGAAAAAGGCATGGTAAATGCTGCTTATCACATTTCTATGGTTATTTTGAGCTGTTGACTTTCTATACAACCATTTGTGGGTCTCCAGATGTACATATCTGTTAGTTGCCTCTTTGCGACTCTAATATTATAATCTTTATCATGTCTCTTTATCATCTGCATTTTACAGTTTTTATGATTAAACGAAAGTTCACAATACTCATTAACTCTTGAAATCGTATTTGCTACAATTACATTTTACTTGGAGCTTGATATGAATTCAATGCTTCATTTATTTTTACAAATTGTTATTGATACTGAATAAAATGTTGAAGCATAGGTCAATATAACATAAATAACATTATACTTCAAAAATCTCTTTAAATATATGCAGTATTTAATGAATGCGAAAAAGGTACACAATTATTACATGAAAAAGCGAAATCTTAATTCCAATCACTTGCTAATACAAAAACTTTTATCAGCTAGGTTATTTATGATTATACTAATCAAATCATGACTTATGCTTTTATGTAAAAGTGCTTTGAATGTATTCTTTGATTGTTTGAAAATAATTGTGGTTACTTACATAAAACCTTTTTCCTTGAAATGACTTTCATTACCTAGCGGGAACAAGTGTTAACTATGGAGGTAATAATAAAGTACATGCTTTTAAGCTGAATTCTCTTGCTCTTCACCGTAAGGTATCATCCCTTTCTCTTTTCTATTGCTACTACTTTCACCGCTGCTGTGATGAGTAGGCGAGTTGCATCCCTCCACCATTACAGAAGCTACATAACACTCGCCAAGCACCTTTGTCTCACAAGTAACATGTGGAGATTTGTAGCTCGCAGATTGGTCTATGCAAAGACTGCTTTTTGTCATCCCCCTCCACACTGAAACTCTCTTCCTCCTTCTGTGTTTTCTAATTCTTATAACCTATCTTCCTTCAAAAAACTGGGCATCGTTATCTCAGGGCCTAATTCTGTCATATATCTAGGTCGTCAGTACTTCGACTATTCTTTCAGCCTGTCCTTTTCACATTGTGTATCATTACCTTATCTCTGTCTTGTCCTTAACCTTTTACTTTTTCTTCATCTTGATATCTTCATGCCCGGACCCCTTATTGATGGAGGCAGTTTTCTTGCCTGTCCCAGTGTCACTCATAAAAAATACAAGACTTGTCTAATTCGACAAGACCTACCCCACTGCAGCAATCACCAACTGGAGCAAGGAAGGCATAGGATCTGTCATTCTACAGAATTGCTGCAGGTGTATATCCACGAATACACCCTTCTGCTGCAAAGGACGATGACGCCTAACCGTGTGGTAGTTGTCACGTAACTCATGGAGGATGTATACACTGCAGTATAGGGGAAGGCAAAGCAAGACTATTTCTGTTGGATTGTCCGATGCTCACGCTGGTCACTGACCATCACCCTTCGGTGAAGTCTCTAGGGAACTGGGCCCTTACAGATGTGGTCAATCCAAGGTTATTCTGCTTCAAGAAGACTCTTCAGTATAAATTCACCGTTAAGTACCAATCTGGTAAAAGGAATTCTGCAACAGACTTCCTTTTCAGGTACTCCACCTTAAGGACATCCTTACACCTATTGCAAGGCTCATGGACCTTGACTCTCCAAATTTTTATGTTCTCCGTCTAAAGAGCTATCTCTCCACCACTGCTATATTTCTTGGCTTCTGATAGTGCTATCCTAACTCCACTATTTCGTGTCCTTCTATGAATATCTTTCTTCTTGACATGGGTCCCTTTTGTTTTCTCACCCTCATGCTTAAGTTCTTTACATTGAAGACTTCAATGTGCATCAAAGTGAGTGCCTTCATTGTACTAACACAAATGTGGGGGGAAGTGCAGCCCTTGATTTTTCTGTCGCTCATGCTCTGGAGTTGGTTATCACACATCCTACATGCATTCCAGATCACCTTAACCATGTAGTTATCATTCTTGACCTATATTTTACTCCTAATCTTACAAACTATTCGTATTCTGTTGATTCTCCTCTTGGTAATACCATTTTTGATACTACAAGTGTACCCATCTTTCTAATTAAGCTTTCTTGCGATGACTACTGCCTTTGGACCCACAAACCTGATCAGGTAGGTCAAAAAGTACCCGAGATCATAACTCGGGAATGGAGAGCATTCAACCCCTCCTCAAAAAAATTTTCTCCCTTTAATCCTAGGTTTGACCGTGCCAGCTCCATGGCTATTCAGGCCAGGGATCGAGCTTACCAGTCGTACCTAGCCTCTCCTGATTTAACTCACTCAGCTTTATTACATTTAGGAATTGGCTTAGCTCAGATTCAATGATTGCCTGAACTCTTCTCCTACAGTTGAATTTTTTTGTTCTTTCGCAAAAAACTTTCAAAAAGCTTCTATAACTCAAGCTCTTCCCCTTTCTTTCGTCCTGATGATTCTATAGCTTGCTCTCCCTCTGACAAAGCCACTCTCCTTGGCTCTCATATTTACACTAACTCTTCTGTAAGCAATTCCAGCTCACCTGACCCTTGAACTTTACCCCTCTCTTACCCTATGCCCAACCCTATACTTTCTACACACAAAGTCCGTAAAGCTCTCTGCTCTGAAGACAAACAAGGTATCAAGACCTGATTGTATCCCTGCAAGGTTCCTTAAAGAGTCTGCAGTTGAACTGCTATGCTATCTTTTTTGGCTCAATCACTCAACCAGTGTCAGTCCTTCATCTTGAAAACATACTTCAGCCACTTGCTAAGGAAAGAAGGATAACCATTCTATTCCCTTCAATTACCAATTGCCTTAACTTCTGCTATCACTAAAGTATTCGAAACTTTGCTCAATTCTCACTTCTTGAAACATCTTGTGCCTAACTCGGTTAATTCTGACCACCAGTATGGCATCCGCAAGGCAAGAGCCACTGGTGACCTCCTGGATATGGATACGGATAAATGGGATAGGATATGGGGGGGATTAGTGACAGCTTCGAGCGAACTCTCTTGGCCCTATTCAGGGTGTCATCACTAGAGAGGGGGAAATAGGATAGGAAGGATTTGGGGGGAAAAGCATGAAAATGATATCAAGATAGATAAAAACAGAGCATACCCTCTTGCTAAGGTATGTCTGTATAAGTGTGAGTGAAGAAGGTTAGATCATTCTTACAGAATCTATACAGCTCATTTTTTAAGGAAATGTAGAGGTGTATTATAGGGAATACTGAAGGAAAATATTATATCATGGAAGATCTGAAGTAGAGGAGAATAATAAATAAATTAATAATAATAATGACGACAAAATTAGTAGTTAGAGAAATGAGAATAATGATGGTTAGATAGTGCTAACAGTAAAGTCAAAATAATAATAAGAATACCAACAGTAGTGACAATAGTAATAATAATATAGGATGTTATTATTATTAAGGCAACAAGGTGAAAGTGATAATAATAATAAAAGATAAAAATAGTAGGATAATAGCAATAGTAAGAATAATAGTAATAGTAAATAATGATATAATTATAATAATAGTAAGAGTAAGAATAATAATAATACTAAGATAATATTAATAATAACAACAAGGAGAATTATAAAATTAATAAAATGATTAAAAACCTCGCATAGCGGATTGATCTAAATGCATCTCGCAGAACAGGAATTCACGACACAACGCAATCTGATTTCCAGTTTTCTCCCTCATCATTTTATATCTGTGGTTGTTGATGACACAACATCTAGCTCATTCCCAATTACCAGTGGTGCTCCACATGGCTCTGCTCTTTTCCTTAGTCTGTTTCATCTCTTTATCAATGATATTCTCCAGTCCCCATTCACCTTTCTTTTCCATGCCTTTTGCCAATGATTCTACCATTCATGTTTCCTTTGTCTTCTCCAAATGATTGCCTGCTTATCACTCTTCAACTCTATGCTCCGGTTTACAGAAAGCATCTGAGTATTGGACCCAATATTTAGTAAAATTTAATGCTTCCAAGGCACAGTTTCTGGCTATTACTTATCTTCTTCTCCTCCTGATAACTCTATTGTCTATGAAAACAACGAAATGTACCCTCTTAATTCCATACACATATTAGGCATTCAGATAACCTCTAACTTGCCTTGGAAGAATAGCATAATTCAGTCTTCCATAACTGCATCTTAGAAACTGAGAGTTCTATTTCGCTTTTGTAATTACATTTCTTCTTCCCACCTACTCAAAATCCATAAAGGTCCTATCCGTTCCAGTTTATAATACTGCTCTCAGATCTGAGGTGCTCCTTCTTATACTTATTTACTTGATAGGGTTGAATCTGAGGCCATTAGATTCATTAATAACCTTCTCTTACTTCCAATCTCGATTCTCCTTCTCTTCACCAA
This sequence comes from Halocaridina rubra, assembly GCA_037179515.1. Lineage (NCBI taxonomy): Eukaryota > Metazoa > Arthropoda > Malacostraca > Decapoda > Atyidae > Halocaridina > Halocaridina rubra. Next base: position 180,026 of record JAXCGZ010016990.1, read on the forward strand.
AAGCTATCATCTCTTTCTCTTTTCAATTGGTATTACTTCCATCACGGTTCTGATGACTTGGTAAGGTGTTTTTCTTCCAAGCAGCCTTGCAGTACTGGTTTTGTGGGGAGATTTGGATCTCGTGAATTGGTCGGTGCAATAAATGCTTCTTTCCTTCCACTTGCAGACTCTGGATTTCTCTTCCTCCTTCTGTCTTCCCTACTCTTAAGACCTTCTTCATATATATATATATATATATATATATATATATATATATATATATATATATATATATATATATATATATATATATATATATATATATATATATATATATATATATATATATATATATATATATAAAACTGATCAGTCCTCATCTATAGGCTTAATCTTGCCATATCTCTAGGTTTTCATTTCTTTAACTATTCTTTCACCTACCCTCTTCTTATTGTTTATCACTATTATTTCTTCCTCGTCCTTGAGATGCTACTTTTTCATTGGGCCTGGGCTCAATGAGGATAAGTTTCTTTGCCGTCCCAGTGTCACATTAATAAAAATAGCACGTAATTCAAAAGAAACACATGAAAATAAATAATATAATTGGTTAAATTACTGTCCCTTCTCACTACAGTGCTTATCTTCTTACTTCTCAAGATACTAATTGAAACATTTCCTCCCTCTTGTGTAATCCTATTCAAACTAAAGATGAAGTTCAATTCCCTCTTCCTTTTTATCTTCTAAAACTTACCTCTCTTACTTTTTGTATAAGTCTTATATAAATTAGTAGAGCCTTTATTATAGAGGCTGATCCGAGATATTTTCAAGTTTTGGCATTTTACTTTGATAATCTCGGTGAAGAGGAACAATAGAGACAGTACCATACCAGTAATAAGTAACAGAAAGGCTGTCAAGATGTTTCTGTAAAAAAAATTTAAATTGATCATTAGAACACAAAGACAATGTATACATAATGTGCTTTTAGGGAGGAAAAGTGTAGTTAGCTAAGCCTGCCTCCGTGCAACCTATCATGAGTCTCTTCGGGCTGGTTCTGCTGCAGCAGGAATAGAATCGCTGTCAAGAGAGCGATGGAATAATAGTTCCAAGCACATACTGTACTCAAAATAAAAATCTATTTTAGTGGCTCTTTGAGCAATGGGGAGGATCAGCCCAGAAAATTACAATAACCCCCCTCGTCTGTGATGGTCTTCCATTTTATTTTGCTTGGCCATTACTGCCAAGAAGAAAAAGAAGGAAGGACGATGATTGTTAATGGGCTGCACAAGGACTCAGAAAAATATGCTTATCTTCTCCTGAAAGCTATTCTCAGTGTGTTCCCATGAATTCCAGCAAGAATACTGCAACCAATGAACCTAGGAAAAGCAGATAAGGCATTGTAGACTTCTGGATAGGATAGAAGGCTCATGACACTTCAAAATTATTTTTTTTTTTTGAGAGAGAGAATAGTCATTTATAAACGTTGTATCGAGAGAGAAAGAGAGTGAGAGAGAATTGTGCCATAATAAAACATGAAACAATATTCTCAAATATTATATTGTGTTCGGCAGAGCCAAACAATATATGATTGGAAAAATACTTGAGATATAAAACTTGTCTACTTTAAATGTAAAAAGTGACATTAGTCCTCATAAAACAGTAGACTAATGAAAATTATATATACAGGGGATACTTTTCTAAATTATTAAAAATAAAAACACCCACACACTCTTGACTTACCTAAATCCTAGTTCAGTATAAGGAGAGGAAACTTCACATGAGATTGGTGTAGACCACCAATGTTGGGACATACGGTCTAAAAGGCCAGAAGAGGTCATCTTACTTAACCTGTCGAGGTTAAAAATTCTACTTTTATACTTTTGTACCTCACGATAGAAGTACAGGGGGGTCGCGTCATTCGTCGCTAATTAGGACAATGAAACTGTGACTAATAACGAAACCATATTTCCCATTACAATATATTCATTTGGAGTCTAATATGAAATGGCGATCTACATCTAAATGTTACTTTTTTCAAATACAAACAGCTATAAAATGAAAAGTTCTACATAAACATAAAATACATGTACTAAAGGAAAAGAAACAATAATGAAATAAAATAATAATATAATTAAAGGACTGACAACTGTGAGGAAGGTGACATGTCGGGGGGAGGGGACAGAGAAACTGGAGGAGGATGAAAACTGCCTTTATATAGCAACAACAAAATCTTAAATTTCAAGTTGTTTTCACTGCAATAGTAATAATAATAATAATAATAATAATAATAATAATAATAACAAAACATAATAATAATAATAATAATAAAAGTCAGCTGTCACGAACGGAACCCTGACGTAAAGTGGGGACCCTCTGTATATATATATATATATATATATATATATATATATATATATATATATATATATATATATATATATATATATATATATATATATATATAATATATATAGAGAGAGAGAGAGAGAGAGAGAGAGAGAGAGAGAGAGAGCACTCAGGATCCTACCACCGGTTTTCAAAGATATGTGTGTCTAATAGGCAGTTGGAATAGAAAGATAATCACTTTACAGGGATTGTCTGTGGGACTGTTTTAACAATATATCTAGGGAGAAGATGAATGAAATATATCGGAAAGTAAAATGGTATGGCCTTATTAATGCTAAAGAGAAAATGTTCATTCATGAACAAAGAAATTTAAAAGTAAGGAGCTATATATACTGGAATAGGTATAGAAGGACAAAAGTACAAATGCCGCGTAGAAGTATAATACAGTAAGCGATAAATATCTCTTCATGAGAAAACAGGCCAAGAGGGTATCGGAAAGTTACGTTGCCAGAGGATGAGACAAGTATCCCAAGCTCTTCCTTAGCTTTGCCAGGGAATAATCAATGATGAAAGTACACCAGACAGAATTCTCATGGAGACAAATAAAGAGATCTTAGGAATGGAATAAGAGTTTTAGTATTTATGTCAAAGACTATGGCACCCTCCACTCTAGAAACACCTAATGCATTAACGGAATTTGATAAACATACACCAAGGGACCGGATGATATATCCCCATACATACTCAAAAGGAGGTGCCGTATCATTAACACTAGCATTTTGTATAATTTTTGAAAACTAACCGGAATATAAGAAGATTCCATGAATATGAAAGTAAGCAAACATTGTACAAATATTCAAAGAAGGGAGAGAAAAAAATTATTCTCAACTGCAGCCAGATTCACTATAATAGTTTGAAAGTTATGTACATAACGAAATTTTTTTTTTTTATACAAAGCCATATGTTACAATTATCAGGAAGTTGCAATTGAAGACACGGAGTATCAAAATAAGACATGCAGTGTCAGTCTGAAAGAAAGCGTTGCTCCACAGGATCAGTTTTTGAGGCTAATGCTCTTCCTTATATACTCAAATGCATGCTTATATAAGTGGAAGAAGCACACTAAAATAACTCACTTGCAAGTTGCAAGGCTTTTTGTATATGAATCTCAACTACAAAATGCTTTAAGACTAATGTATATAATGGCTCAACTATATGAAGACTTACTCAACATTGATGACTTCAGCATATGGCAAGTTTTTTCTGAATCCCATATGCATAAAACCCTCTAAATGACTGCCAGGAATCTGTTAATAAATAAAATATGCTATGTGATATTCACTTGGATAAAACATATGGTTACCACAAATGACTGAAAATACTGCTTTATTATCATCTTTTCTCACACTTACAAAAAAAAAAAAAAAGTTTACACCAATCACAAAGGTTTTACTTTTAAAAATCATGATATTTTAACATTGCAAAGCAAAATTATAACGAACTTTTAAAAATAAGTCTATGACATAATTTCCCATTGTTTACCACTAATGCATTAAGAAAAATAATTTAGAAGAAATCTAATTGCCCTTGCTTACCATTCTAAAGGAGCAGTTGGTGTTCAAGTAGTAACTCATTACAACATCTTCTCCAAAATAGGCAAACATTTCTTCTCTCATAATACGTCTCATACCCTCCTCATCACTCATAACTAGAAGACTAGGATCACGTCTCAGACCTTCCGTCACGGCCACATAACTTTCTCTCTTTGAACGCTGAAAAATTGCAATTTGTAAAGTAATTAGTTTTCGTAATTTCTCCACCCTAACAGGTATGAACCGAATAGAGTTTCAGGTACTTTTTATATCCTGGGTCAAAGAAATGAAATTCATGCTGCATGAAAACATCTTGCACAAGAATTTTGGGATGCATTCGGCACGTGGTCAGAAAATCGTGTCAGAAGGAAAAACGTATCAGAAGGAGCAAGATATGATAGTTAAGCAACATTCAAAAAATTCCTGACAAGATTCACATTATGAAACGAGTGTGCTGAGGTCACATAGCTGATTACATTATATTTCCATATGGGATGAGTAAAGGGCAACTGAAGGGAAAAAGAAAGGTCACCCATCAGGGAGGAGCAAACAAATAGATACCCAGTGTACAATATGGCAACACTGCTTTTGGTTGTTTATTATACCCTACTATGCAAGACTAAGATGCCATTATATCACAAGAAGTTGGAAGAATAGGAAACTTCCTCTTTACCATAGGGAAAAAAATAAAAAGCGGACAGAAATTACTTACACACGCAAAACTAAAGAAAAGACTGTTAGTGCAAAATGCACTAAAAATAACAGCATAGGAAACTAAGTGGCAGCTCGGCATACACTTCTCACACTTCTACTGAGAGCAATATGAAGGTTTTCATATCTAAATATGGTAAGATTAAAATAAGCATTTGTTAAGGATAACTTAAATTATTTAAATGACTATAACTGCTAGGATACTATGAAATTACATTTGGGTAAACTGCAGCACAATTCAGAAATATTCTGAAGATTATGTCTGACACTAACACTACGTCCTTTCATTCTTTGGATTACCTATCTGTACTTATCTAAATGTGGACAAATATCACCTATAGGAAAATACTAACAGTAACTTACTTGGAGTACTTTGAGTGCAGCAGTGCCATTTAATACACCAATTTTCCATCCAGGAGTACTGGTGGCTTCTTTTAGTGAAGTAAATGGAAGTTTATCCCCAGACACTGCGAGAAAGGATGTGATACGTGCTGTATAGGCAGCATAAAATATGATGCTTGTGATCCAGAACAACCATAAAACTGCTTGGGACTTCACATTCAAAGGTAAGGAAGGAGAACCTGGAATTGACAAATGGCTAGTAAAAGTAGCATAAATGATGCGAACCCAAGTCTCTAAAAATTACATAATTTGTGTTTACAGTATATTAGCTCATATTAAAAATCACAGGCAAAGTAATGTTCTAAACTGTAGTATATGACTAACCAATAATAAAGCTATAATATACCAAGCAAGAATAACTTTTTCACCAATAACTCAGTCCCTTATTGCTTGCTGTTCATTTTACAGATTCACAAAAACGTCTTTGTATCCTTCCGTTCAAGGTTAATAAATTTTTGTAATAATAATAATAATAATAATAATAATAATAATAATATGGCACTAAGTTGCAGACTTAACAGGATGAGCACAGGGGAAATGGATCACAGTAGGAGTAACCAAGAGATCTTATGCATGCCATAAAGAAGACCCATAAAGTCTGAGTGATATATTCACAGAGGCATATCAAACAACGCTGCATCTTTCCACATCATCAACATCTCCAGTACCCCAACTCTCGCGTTAAGAATCATTATAACCTTCTCCTACTGCCTCTCCCCTACCTACACCCCCTTGCATACACTCCTACAGCAGCATCCAATATACACTACATACACACGGCATCAACACCCTACAATTTAACATAGAGGGCATAAAAAAGGAACAAGCAAACTCATACTTCATCAATCCAACATACACATTGCCATCTTTCAAAAAACAAAACTACACAGAACACATAAAACACGTATAATTCATAACTGTACCACAATTAGACAACCCTGGATCAGTGATGGTGACATTATTCCTCACCATGCTCATTTCCTACTATCATCTCCAGACTACCTTTAGATCACCAAGCCTTGCTCCCACAACATCATGGAGAATGGTCAAAACTCTGGCGTCCGACCACCTTCCCATCATCAAAACAAAAATCACTCCAGCTGGCTACTGAAACACATACACCAATTACAAAATGACCAGTTGGGGAGCTATCACTTATGAAACAGAACAACAATTTGAAAGTGTAAACAGTACTTTCAACACAAACATAAAGATGCTGTACACTCTTTTTAACACAATAGTGTAAAAAAAAAAAAATATTCCAAAAGGTAACCGGAAACGATATACAGGTAGTCCCAATTTCACATCATAAGTTCTAGACATCACCATATGATGCGATATACTATTTGTTACTGCATTATATAAAACACATGTAAACATTCACTACACTTTTTGATATTAACTAAATACAAGGCAGTACAAGTGATATGTTACCTTGCTGCACAATGCAAGAAAACAGCATGAAAGTAATATTGGCTCCTCTCTTGAAGTAAGCATCTTCATCCGTCTGCCATATCATTAGAAACCAGAGAGTAAAACTGGCCATAACAAACAGCACAACAAAGGCAGTCCAAGCATGGAGATTAAAAGAACGAACATAAGTCTTCCAGCCAATGCGATGCAGGATCACGTCTTGTTTGATATACAAACGGTATTTTGCATGGGCTGTTGATATAATAAATACTGGTAATATGACATAATACTAACATAATAAAAACTTGTTATCTCTAAACTATTTAGTTTGCCGAGTGTGAACAAATTATATAATAATTACACACACACACAACACAAAATGCTAATTCGTTTCACAGGTTTAAGGACAAATATGATAAGTATCACTGAATATAAAAATTTAACCAACCAGGAGACAGGGTTTTACGAACATAAGGCTCTTTCCCTTAAGCACAATTAGGTGATTACAATTAGCCGTGCGCATACACACATAAAACCCATCTTTGTACTCGTTCACTGTGTGAGTCTTCTCATAATGTGAATTTCAGAGGATAATGTTATTGTGTCTCAACAAGAAACATCTCGTTGAGCTTCTACTTATTCGAAACTTATATTGTTTTTGGCATAACATGGATAAATGTCATTTTATAAGGATAATTTAACATGGTTGTCATGTAATTATTTTAAATCATTGGCAATTATCATATCTATTCTTACACTAACGAAACACTTCCTTACATCCTGCAAAGAAGTTTTTTTTTTTTTTACAAAGCTTCAAAGTTCAAACTAGAGCCATTTATATATCGTGCGTTTGTCTGTGCGTGTGCGCATGCGTGCAAGAATATATATATATATATATATATATATATATATATATATATATATATATATATATATATATATATATATATATATATATATATATATATATATATATATATATATATATATATATATATATATATATATATATATATATATATATATATAAAGACATAAAAAGATAACTAACCAACAGGTTCTGAAAAATCCATGACAGCTAATCGAGACTCGGTCATCATAAATCCTGATAAGGCAAGATCTGCTTCCTGATGTTGAAAAAAAAAAGGTAAAATATTAAGTTTTTTCTTTCAAAAATAAGTGAAAATCAAATTAGGACATTGCTTTTTCTTTTTAAATCTGTATGTGTTATTCCTACGAAAGACTTACTAGACTTCCTGTTTGGTGCTTTATATATCGTTATTAATCTAACTTCGAATGGGGTGAACACAGACTGGTTGGCGTACCATTGGCCTGTTAAGTAAAGAAACTTAAAGTTCTAAAAATACAAGCATTGAAAATACTTTACAATGAAGAACAAATGGACCAAATTAATTAGATAAATATGAAGTTTACAGTTCATTAAGTAAAAAGACATATTTGGTTGTCTATACAAAATATTTGAAGAGGCCGTGACAGCAACTCGAGAAATGACAAACCTGACTAACGAAGAATTTGATCCCACCGTGGGGCGCTAGGAAGGCCATCCAGCCTTAATCCCCTAGCTTCAACATGTCTGTGTCCACCCTCATTCGAACTGGGACTAATGGTAACACAAGAAATGAGGCTAAAACGGTACTCCCTACTAAATATGTCCAATATTTCATCACATTACAGTTCTCTCTGTTATTTTCATATGGAATTTCTGAAGGCTGGCTTATGTAATGAAATATAAAATAAACTCTAAAACACAACGAAGACCTGAAAAGGGTAATTACTCTGTATGAAAAACAACAATTAACTTAAAAATCAAACAGTCAAAGCAATTCCAAACAGTTCCAATGCAAACATACCTGTCTTTGTAAATAACCGACTAAACCAGAGAATGTGCCATCGCCCTCGTCAATACCAAACAATGATTCATCTGATGGTAGTATCATGAGCCTCATACTGGGAAAGAGAAAATCAATGCAAATCAACCTGGTTGGCTAGCAAGGCTTTTTCTATGCCTACATCAACACTGAATATTCTTGGATATTCGTTACACACCTCATATTATCCCTTCACATCTGACAAGTCATCACACTCTCCATTTCTGTTTCTCTTTATTTTACGTATTCTTCGTGCCCAGACCTGATGAGGGCTGTTTTATTTTATATTTTTGGCCCGTTCTGGTGTCACAATCATAAAAAAAAGGCAAATCTTTGTCCAACAACGGTGACAACTGCAAAAGGATGAGATAGTCTCTATTGACTGCCTATATTCAGCCTGAAAAATAACTTTAAATATAAGTAACAAATGCTTAAAAAGTACTTTTTTTCTACTTACCTAAAGTTAAGTCTTGATGCTAAGATATTGTAGATTTCAATTAAAAATCCTTTATATCTGCCAAAAGGGATATAACGTCCATCACTTTGCTTGGGAGCAAAACCATCTGGGAGACAGGGGAGAAAATATTATCATATAACTTCTTCAAAGGCTGAAAATATAATTAACCACTTAAAAGGAAGAAAATTTTACTATTAAATCCTTCAGAGAAGAAAGTTTCATCATTAACTCCTTCAAATAATTCATCAGTACCGTAGTACATGAATCAAGTGCACATTATTTTTGAAATATATGGAGAAGAAAAGAATTTTCATAAAAGAAAATGGTATGAATCCAAGAAACATAGCCTCATTAGGCTTAATGTAAATAAATTTGCATAAATGTGGTTATGGCTTTCAAAATCCTCCACAGTTTTGACAGAGATGATAGGGAACAATACTTTTATTTGGGTAGCTATGGAAGTGGATGTCACTGTCCATAGCTTTTTGAGAGAATACTAACTTCCTTGCAGGATATAAGAAAGTACTTTTATAACGTAAGAATAGTTAACAATAGATAGTCGCTAAGTAAGGAGATTGTATATGCTGAATGCATTTACAATTTTAATGTAACATAAAGAGTTCCTGAATGAAAAAAGTCACCTTAGAGACAGGGAGCTAAGAGATAACAGATGTCTCACAAAGACACAATTACATAAATTCTCAGAGTTTGCATCTTGATTAATAAAATTGATAAAAAAAAAACTGATAGGAAAATTATTTAACAATATGATACAAAAATCTAAATAATAGTTAATCTATCTATATGCAAAAGCCACAATGGCCCTTATAAGGGGATGACTTAGTCAAATTCCTTGTCCCCTCGCTCTATCCTATGTAGTCGACTCTTAAGACAAGCAGGGGAACAAGAGGGAGGTATTCTTGACCCCTCAAGGGAAAATAATTAATAATTATGGGCAATTATAGGAAAATTACTTTTAATGCATCGAAAAAGTTATCGCAAAAGCAAAACAAACTCACCTAGATAAGCATGCGAAGATTTTGTATCGCTCGAGATTTGCTTTCTAATACTTCCACTCTTGCCTTCAAGCTGCCTCATGACAAAAGGAGGATACTGCAGACAGTAAATGGTATTGAAAATAGTATATGAACCTTAATCATTTACAATGGATATCAAAATATATATACTTACGTTACACAGGGCTATGAACACAATTCCAGGTGAAGTTATACGCTGCTAAATAACAGCTTAGGTAATAATTTACCAAATGCGACTGAAAAATGTGAGAAAATGTATAAAAATCATAAGCTTTTGTTATATGTCTCCACTTTCATTCTTTAATAGGTAGAGCTGCTGCCATTGTGCTCTCCCATGAGAAAACAGTATTATACACTCAAGATGAATAAAGTACTTGATATATAACCCACGGTAAAACATACCAAGAATTTTGTAGCGATTCAAAAGCCTACCCTGTTAGAGGTAGAAAGAATGGTGGAATCCACCTAAATCAACAAGAATTTAAGATGGCATCTGTGCTATTTGCATCAAGAAATATAATTCGGAATGTAAATATATTTATTCTTCCTTATAAAATCATAACTCTTATTAGTAATGGCTACAACTTCATGTTTCATACCTCACCTTTCTCATCACAGTACTATACTTTTGCAGAAAAAACAAAACGTCATTCTTATCTAAGTCGTAAGTTAAGTTTGTCTCTGAAGTTCTCAATGTATATTTCTTAAAATCATAGATTCTTTATTCTAACACATCTGGCATATAAATCATGTCATCAGTAACTAAATATAATAGCTCTAATGAGGTTATATTGTTTTTGTTTTCTTGCGTCCTCTCTTATCATACTTTTTGAGTGAGTTAAACCCATTAGTAAACTCTTCTCATGTAACAATTTCTTTATTTACGCATTTATCAATGTAAAAGCTTATTGATTATATATAGCTCCTCCATGAGCAGAATGGGGGTTATGTTCATCATAATCTTTGAGTTTAATGAACAATCATCAGTATTTCTCAGCATGTTTTCCATACCAAAGGCTATGTTTAGGTTAACTCATCAAGGCACTGGCCTATCCATAGCCAGCAAGTGGATGAATCATCAAAATTTGATACAGTTTTAACAACTATATTGTACAATACGATGGCAGTAATCCCCCCTGTTAGGGAGTGGTCGAGTCAAAACGCACGCATTCACCAGAATTCAAACATACCTCAATCACTCCTCTTAGCGCCTAACAAATAACATACTGGATTTCAGTACAAATTGCCCGTTGGGAAATCTAATGAATGAATGTTAATGATGGATTACATATTTGAAGACTATATCCCGAATTAGGTGAATTAATTAGATTTTTCATTAACAGAAGCAGAAGAATAATAGGGACAGAGTAACAGTTTTTATGCACCTTCACGGCTACAACACACATGACAGGGAGCAGATTTTGATATGGGAGTAAAAATCGTGTTATAGTGTGAACCTCAGTAAGAATAATTCTATGCAGAACTCCAGTACCTTTACTGCATTAGTTCGAGTAGTAGAGAATCAGCATTCGCTATGTTGGAGTTTTGTCAATGCCAAAAATATTCATCATTTTAAGGAAAAATAAAATGTGTTAGTAAATAAAGAGAGAGAGAGAGAGAGAGAGAGAGAGAGAGAGAGAGAGAGAGAGAGAGAGAGAGAGAGAGAGAGAGAGAGAGAGAGAGAGAGAGAGAGGTCGTATACATTATTGAAAGATACATTAAAGCCTCTGGAGCAATGATAGTTAAATAAAGATATGATAAATCTTTTTGATCTGATCCTTTAGCCAAAATGGAGAAATGCTAAAATGTTCAGCAACGCAAAATCTCTAACGCATGACAGTTTTAATATGATGCATGTAGGTCTTTAGATATATTACAATAAATTCTTTTAAATAAGTAGTCTTCGTGGCAAAATGGTAGCGTCTGCGACTCTGAGGCGGCAGGTCGAGGGTTCGCGCCCCGTCACGGACTGAGGTTAGTAAGGGCATACACTCAGGGTAACGATTACATCTGCCAAAACAAGTCCTTCGTAAGAAGGCAATCGTCCTAGCCCTTAGTAGAAAAGGGAGTTCGTGACGTAAAAACCGAATACAGTATAAATTCTTTTGAATGTACTGTATAATTATGTTTAGTTGTTATTATCATTTGCTTTACAAAGACACATTACAATCGAGAAACTTTTTTTTTTTGAAATAGTTCTAGTTTTAAATATATAAGATATGAATCTATTATGTTACGTATATTTCAGCACTTATATTTGTTATGTTGTTTATTATTGTTTTGGCTCCGGATCTTTTGTTGTTTTGATTCAGAGCGGAGAGACTTAAGCTACGCTCTGAATTCTTACACAGAGTATTATTGAAAATTCCGTAATAACAATAATAAATTATGGAGAGAGAAAAAATGAAGTATCGGGACTGAAGATTTTTCGGGTAGTTTACAATTTTGCAGGCCATGCCGCTTAACGACCTCACCCCTCCGCTCAAGTAAGTAGTTCGACCCTGACCTGTATGATGGGGGGGGGGGTTTCCAGGGGAGCTTCGTTAGGTAAGTAAATTTAGTTAGGATAGTACAAAAATGTTTCGTATGCCTGTTGTCGCCATTTTTGTTGTGTATTCATCCGCCAGTTCTCTAGTTAAAGCCTAGCGCCATCTATTGTTTTTTTTTTTTTTAGATTCTCCACCCACGGATGGGTGGAACGGGTCATGGAGGACCCATAGGGTGGTCCATCTATTGGTAGGTTTTGAACATTGGTATGCCCCGCTAAACTGTAGGTGTTCCGATTTTTCTTTTCTATAAACCTATTCAGTAACACATACATATACACACGCCTCATTCCCCTTGGTAAGGGAGGTGAACGAGCCAAGAAACGGGGTAACAGAAAAACATAACATCAACTTAAGATGATGACGTTCTGCTACAGTGACAAATGAACTCTTAGATTTATGGACAAATGGACTCTCAAAAGTGATGGTTTAACTGAGCACTTTACATCAAACGGGCTGTTTTCTTTATAATATAAAGTAATGAATGCAAAGTGAGGATAAAATTTTATTCACATTAAGTACACCAAGTATATATACACAAAACACGTACCTGCATCGATACGGCAGTAACGACATGTCCCTTGAAGTCTTTTGGGCCCCTCACAGGAGAATGGTGAATTTTCATACCAATTATTGACTCCCAAATACCCACAGGAACAACGATTCCTGGAGGACTATCATCAAATGCAAAGACCTCTTCCACTTCCACGTGACCTGATGTCTGAAGGTTCCGAGTATCATTAGAAATACATAGTTTAAAATTTAAACCCTCCCCACATGGCAACACCAGCCTATGAAGGCAAAGCATCTAATAGCAAATTAAATGAATTTTTTTTTTTATCGCATTTAAGACACTTAGGAAAAACAACAACTGAATGATTGTCATGTTACACAGTCAAACTACTGAAAGATTAATTTCATTGTATATCTCAAACTATGAATTAATTCCGTCATATTTCACAAAAGCATAAATAAACTGAAATATGATAGTCGCAATGTACTTTTTGCCATATAGTGGTTACATTTCAATAATTCCATTTAAAAGGAAAAGTAATGGAGTAACATTTAATAAGTTTGAATTCTGAACGCACACACACACACACACACACACACACACACACACATATATATATATATATATATATATATATATATATATATATATATATATATATATATATACACACACACACACACACACACATATATATATATATATATATATATATATATATATATATATATATATATATATATATATATATATGAGAGAGAGAGAGAGAGAGAGAGAGAGAGAGAGAGAGAGAGAGAGAGAGAGAGAGAGAGAGAGAGAGAGAGAGAGAGAGAGAGAGAGAATATGAATCTGGAATCTCACTTACACGAAAACAGATAAAAACTGTAAAAATGAATACCTTATTATAACTTGCTTGAAACCAATGTCCTGATAAAGTGGTCTGCACATGACACTTTGGGAGTTCAAAGCCAATAATAATATGGAATCTGGTTTGGTCTGACAGCCTGCGACTTTGAAGTTTAAGAACGGTCTTTATATATGATTTCCGAGTAGTTACGTGGATTGCAGCTACATGATTCAGGTTTGAAATGATCCTCGAAGTAACATTTTCGTTGATCAATACATTTCCACTGTCCAAGTAGCCATCGAAGCAGCTAAAATACACACCGTGGTTGGATAATGTAAGGCCAAACATGTGCATTATAGCTGTACTTAAAGTTGCTTGCCACGTGGGAAAAGATACTAAACCAAGAGAGAAGAGAAAAATATGCATTTTTTTATATTAATTCTTTTTATATCAGATAAGATACAAGAAAGTAGACTAAGATGGTATGGTCATGTCGTTAGGAGGGATGAACATTATGTTGGTAGGGGGGTGATGGAAATGGATATACAGGGTAGGAGAAGGAGGGGGTGACCAAAGTATGGGGGGAAGGATTGCATCAATGACGACCTGAGGTCTGAAGGTTTGTTGGGTGAAGAGGTATGGGACAGGAACATAAGGAGAACACTGGCCAGAAACATCGACCCCACATAAAAGTGGGAAAATATGTAGACGAGGAAGTTGTTGTTGTTGTTGTCAGAGATTAAAGCCAACCTGGCGTTGGCACGGCCCTTGTCCAAATGACGGCCCGTAGGTGGGCGTGTTGTAAGGTGGTCATTTTTGCATTTATCAGAGCCCTGAATTTATTATCATATGGGTTAAGTATGAACTATATGTATCTAATGATGTATCCCTGAGCTTTTGAAGGTGTAGGAGGCTACCACATTTGGGATGCTGAGGCCTTTTCCTTATCCCAAAGAGCTTATGGCATAGAGATGTTATAAGAATGACCAGTTTGGAATTGAGATGCCGTGTTTTAGGGTGGAAGCCAGGCAAAAATCCTCTGAGCTACAGAAAGTTAATATCTAAATTCACAAAAAAATAAATAAATAAATAAAATAAAAAAAATCAAATACTTCTTATGCCTCAGGAAAAATATCATCAAGATATTGAAACTTATCCTTAAAAAAATAAAAGCTAATAAGACTTACATTGAAAGAAAAATATAAAAAGCAATTAAAACTCACCTTGAATATCATGAATGTATAAAGAGACTCCACTGACGTTCAGTACTTTAACAAAATCAGCAATGAATTTTGCCATGTGTACATAATCACTCTTTTGTAGACGAGGTCCAACTTGTAATTCCATGTCTCGTGAGCACTGAGGTCGCTCTTCACTTTCTTCTTGGCAAATACCAGCATAATACATAAACAGCAACAGCAATAACACCATGCCATATCTAAATACCATGGAGCAAGACTTGAAAATTAAGATACAAAGAAAAAACAAAATATTAGTGTTTTACTTTCACTACAAACACAACATGCCAATTTAACTTTGACAGTACTTATTGATTCAAAAAAATGTTCCTAGAATTTGTAATAGCAAAAATAATTTCAAGAGGATATGATCAGTCAGTCCCATTCAGCTCAACACATTTTATCTTTTCATTCAGTTATCTAACATTTTGTGCTGCAAGATATAAATAAGCAAAATAATATATAAACTATTGTACTTTAGCAGATTCTATAGCACTCTTTGATAGTATAACACAAACACACACACACACACACACACACACACACGCGCGCGCACGAACACACACGAGAAAAACCTTTGAGAGAGGGGACACATGTTGAGAAATAATGAAAAAAAAAAACTAAAAGACCTTCAAGAATTCAAAACAGTGTTTACTTGACCATACAGAACAAAGGAAGAGATGGAAAGGATAAAAAACTTGTTGCAAGAGGCTTGACGGTTAAATAAGGAAAGAAATTAAAGAAAAAAATATTGTTTCAGAGTTCTTCCAGACAAAGGGGGATAAAGAAGATAATGAAAGAAGATCAGGGGATGCAGCCTCAATAAAATTACTGTACATATATGCTGATAGAATAGCTGGTAAGGCAATAGCATTAAATGATAGGATTCAAAACATTAAGGCAGATATAGTAGCAGTTACTGAGACTAAGTTAAGTAAGGACAAAAACAGTGTCACAGTTTTTCCTAAGGGCTTCAGAATATTAAAGGTTGAAAGATCTGAGACGACTGGTGGAGGGATAGCACTGCTCATAAGTGAAAGATTTCAGGTTGAAGAAATAAACTTCTATAGAAAAGGAGTTCAAGGAATTTCTTGTTGCTCGCATAAATACTAGGTCAGATAGCATTATAATAGATGTTGTAAATAATCCACCAAGGAACCAACATAGACTAGAAGATTATGAGAAAAGTCATATAGGTACTATTGAAGTCATAAACTCAGTTGTTAACATTTACGGGAGGGAAAATGAAGGATTTTGATGATAGGCGATTTTAATCACAGAGAGATAGATTGGATAAATCTTGACCCAAATAGATTTGACTCCATTGAATTTTTTCTTATGAGGAGATGTAAAGAGTAATGTCTATTCAACGAAACCTCGATCTTAGAGGTCTTGCAAGTTAGGATAAATGATGTGATTGCAGGTCTTATTGAAAATTAGCCTGAAAATGTATTCCAAGAACTACAGAATCGTATTACCCTTTGTATTAGTAATGATGGTAGACATGCTGAAAATTAAAATTCCAGTAAAAAATTGAAATATGAAACAAATTCTGAGGAGGAAAAAATGTGTATGACAGGCAGGAATTTGAAAGAACTAGTAAAGTTTGTTTGTCGTGAATGTCATAATTAACCCCCTTTTTTAATGGGGGTGGATACAGACAAGTCGGAGCTGGGGAACTAAGGCTGAATGCCCTTCCTAACGTCCCACGGTGGGATTGACTATCCTAAAAACAGACTGTCCTTAATGCATACCTTCACAGTTCCTTGGAACCTCCGCTAGGAAATGCCTGTTGTTTTGAATGGGGTTGGATACAGACAAGTCGGAGCTGGGGAACTAAGGCTGAATGCCCTTCCTAACGTCCCACGGTGGGATTGACTATCCTAAAAACAGACTGTCCTTAATGCATACCTTCACAGTTCCTGGAAACCTCCGCTAGGAAATGCCTGTTGTTTAGAATGGGGTTGGATACAGACAAGTCGGAGCTGGGGAACTAAGGCTGAATGCCCTTCCTAACGTCCCACGGTGGGATTGACTATCCTCAAAACAGACTGTCCTTAATGCATACCTTCACAGTTCCTGGAAACCTCCGCTAGGAAATGCCTGTTGTTTAGAATGGGGTTGGATACAGACAAGTCGGAGCTGGGGAACTAAGGCTGAATGCCCTTCCTAACGTCCCACGGTGGGATTGACTATCCTAAAAACAGACTGTCCTTAATGCATACCTTCACAGTTCCTGGAAACCTCCGCTAGGAAATGCCTGTTGTTTAGAATGGGGTTGGATACAGACAAGTCGGAGCTGGGGAACTAAGGCTGAATGCCCTTCCTAACGTCCCACGGTGGGATTGACTATCCTCAAAACAGACTGTCCTTAATGCATACCTTCACAGTTCCTGGAAACCTCCGCTAGGAAATGCCTGTTGTTTAGAATGGGGTTGGATACAGACAAGTCGGAGCTGGGGAACTAAGGCTGAATGCCCTTCCTAACGTCCCACGGTGGGATTGACTATCCTAAAAACAGACTGTCCTTAATGCATACCTTCACAGTTCCTTGGAACTTCCGCTAGGAAATGCCTGTTGTTTTGAATGGGGTTGGATACAGACAAGTCGGAGCTGGGGAACTAAGGCTGAATGCCCTTCCTAACGTCCCACGGTGGGATTGACTATCCTAAAAACAGACTGTCCTTAATGCATACCTTCACAGTTCCTGGAAACCTCCGCTAGGAAATGCCTGTTGTTTAGAATGGGGTTGGATACAGACAAGTCGGAGCTGGGGAACTAAGGCTGAATGCCCTTCCTAACGTCCCACGGTGGGATTGACTATCCTAAAAACAGACTGTCCTTAATGCATACCTTCACAGTTCCTGGAAACCTCCGCTAGGAAATGCCTGTTGTTTAGAATGGGGTTGGATACAGACAAGTCGGAGCTGGGGAACTAAGGCTGAATGCCCTTCCTAACGTCCCACGGTGGGATTGACTATCCTAAAAACAGACTGTCCTTAATGCATACCTTCACAGTTCCTGGAAACCTCCGCTAGGAAATGCCTGTTGTTTAGAATGGGGTTGGATACAGACAAGTCGGAGCTGGGGAACTAAGGCTGAATGCCCTTCCTAACGTCCCACGGTGGGATTGACTATCCTCAAAACAGACTGTCCTTAATGCATACCTTCACAGTTCCTGGAAACCTCCGCTAGGAAATGCCTGTTGTTTAGAATGGGGTTGGATACAGACAAGTCGGAGCTGGGGAACTAAGGCTGAATGCCCTTCCTAACGTCCCACGGTGGGATTGACTATCCTAAAAACAGACTGTCCTTAATGCATACCTTCACAGTTCCTTGGAACCTCCGCTAGGAAATGCCTGTTGTTTTGAATGGGGTTGGATACAGACAAGTCGGAGCTGGGGAACTAAGGCTGAATGCCCTTCCTAACGTCCCACGGTGGGATTGACTATCCTAAAAACAGACTGTCCTTAATGCATACCTTCACAGTTCCTGGAAACCTCCGCTAGGAAATGCCTGTTGTTTAGAATGGGGTTGGATACAGACAAGTCGGAGCTGGGGAACTAAGGCTGAATGCCCTTCCTAACGTCCCACGGTGGGATTGACTATCCTAAAAACAGACTGTCCTTAATGCATACCTTCACAGTTCCTGGAAACCTCCGCTAGGAAATGCCTGTTGTTTAGAATGGGGTTGGATACAGACAAGTCGGAGCTGGGGAACTAAGGCTGAATGCCCTTCCTAACGTCCCACGGTGGGATTGACTATCCTCAAAACAGACTGTCCTTAATGCATACCTTCACAGTTCCTGGAAACCTCCGCTAGGAAATGCCTGTTGTTTAGAATGGGGTTGGATACAGACAAGTCGGAGCTGGGGAACTAAGGCTGAATGCCCTTCCTAACGTCCCACGGTGGGATTGACTATCCTAAAAACAGACTGTCCTTAATGCATACCTTCACAGTTCCTTGGAACCTCCGCTAGGAAATGCCTGTTGTTTTGAATGGGGTTGGATACAGACAAGTCGGAGCTGGGGAACTAAGGCTGAATGCCCTTCCTAACGTCCCACGGTGGGATTGACTATCCTAAAAACAGACTGTCCTTAATGCATACCTTCACAGTTCCTGGAAACCTCCGCTTGGAAATGCCTGTTGTTTAGAATGGGGTTGGATACAGACAAGTCGGAGCTGGGGAACTAAGGCTGAATGCCCTTCCTAACGTCCCACGGTGGGATTGACTATCCTCAAAACAGACTGTCCTTAATGCATACCTTCACAGTTCCTGGAAACCTCCGCTAGGAAATGCCTGTTGTTTAGAATGGGGTTGGATACAGACAAGTCGGAGCTGGGGAACTAAGGCTGAATGCCCTTCCTAACGTCCCACGGTGGGATTGACTATCCTAAAAACAGACTGTCCTTAATGCATACCTTCACAGTTCCTGGAAACCTCCGCTAGGAAATGCCTGTTGTTTAGAATGGGGTTGGATACAGACAAGTCGGAGCTGGGGAACTAAGGCTGAATGCCCTTCCTAACGTCCCACGGTGGGATTGACTATCCTCAAAACAGACTGTCCTTAATGCATACCTTCACAGTTCCTGGAAACCTCCGCTAGGAAATGCCTGTTGTTTAGAATGGGGTTGGATACAGACAAGTCGGAGCTGGGGAACTAAGGCTGAATGCCCTTCCTAACGTCCCACGGTGGGATTGACTATCCTCAAAACAGACTGTCCTTAATGCATACCTTCACAGTTCCTGGAAACCTCCGCTAGGAAATGCCTGTTGTTTTGAATGGAGGTGGATACAGACAAGTCGGAGCTGGGGAGCTAAGGCTGGATACCCTTCCTAACGTCCCACGGTGGGATTGACTCCTCAAAACAGACTGTCCTTAAGGTCGCTACACACGATCAAGTAAACTTGACAAGTATGCTTGATCAAGTGACTTGTTCAAGCAAACTGGACCGTCTGTATGGTGAGACTTGATCAAGTATTAGACTTGACAAGTCGCTTGAGGCATGATTGAATTTGAATCATGTCGTCAAGTCAAGTCTTGACTTGTTCAAGTCAACTGGACCGTGTGTACCAAAGACTTGATCAACTCTCCAAGTTGACCGAAATTCGGTAACCTCTGTCAGCTCAGCAATATAAGTGAATACACATTAGATGTATGGGGCAGTAGTGAAACAACATCTTTACAATCTCAAGCTGTGATAATGTTAATTATGTCTATTGGTAATAATGTCTATATGTTTTAATGCAACTTAATTATGAATTATTTGGTGTAGTGTGTTCGCGTGTGTGTACGAGTATCTGCGAGAGAGAGAGAGAGAGAGAGAGGAGAGAGAGAGAGAGAGAGAGAGAGAGAGAGAGGAGAGAGAGAGAGAGAGAGAGAGAGAGAGAGAGAATAGGTTCTCTTTTGTATGAGCTAAGCACTGATAAGCTGAGCTATGAAGAAATATATATATATATATATATATATATATATATATATATATATATATATATATATATATATATATATATATATATATATATATATATATATATATAAATTATTTTTACCCCGACCGGGACTTGAACCTAGGATATATAAATACTGTGCCAAGACGCTACCAACTACACCACAGAAGGTCTAAAAGGGAAATAAACCTTACAGCTATATCTGCTATACTAGGAATGAACACATTCTATCTGAATGCCAATCTGTTCATATTACAGTTTCCCCCAACCTCGCTCGTGGCTTCGTTTTCGCATTTAATTCAAATCTCAGTCTCATTTTGGACCAACAATAATCAAATAAGAACATTACCATATGTGAAAACATGAATAATTTTTTTTAAGATAATATTGTAGTGGAGTAGAAGAAGCCATTTATGCATTTCATTTTCATCCAGTTTTATTTTTAAAGTTTCGTCTTAACATTGGGTCATTATCAAAATATCTATATGGAGAAATCAACATGGTTAACAAAACAATATAAAGTTTAGAAAGTAATACAAATAATACATAAACTGAACAACTGAGTTAAAATAAATAACAAATAGACTAGACCATACTAGACAGTGAGACAGAGTGACTGATAACCTCTCAGATTGCCCTGTAACTAGCTCTCAAAATAATTTGTGGCCAGACTCGCCAGGGGGAGACAATGTCGGAGCTAGTTTACTCTCAACAGTGCACATCACTGGCTAGAACTAGCCCAAAGGCGCTATCCTCTTCAGACCACTAACATGACCCTCTAGGCCCCAGGGTCTCCCTTTGAGTCATTTAAATCTTGTCATCACCAACTGTGTGATTATGTGACTATTTTCCTTCAGGGAAATCGTATTGCTACTGCTGAGCTAGGGAAAAGTTCTAATTTATTTTTCGTCGTCTGCACTAGACATTGTGATTTCAACTGAAGACTTGTCAAGCATACCTGACCGTGTGGAGGCGAAGGGAAATATCACAATACTTGATGAAATACTTGATCAAGCATACTTGTCAAGTTTACTTGATCGTGTGTAGCCCGCTTTAATGCATACCTTCACAGTTCCTGGGAACCTCCGCTACGAAATGCCTGTTGTAAACTGACGCAAAGAGGTCATTGCTGTTATTCTATGATGGCAAAAACCCATTCTCTTAATGACCGCTGTAATGGCACCCCTCTAACAAACGATAGACGATAAAAGGTGATTAATATTACAGAAATCCAAGTCATAGACTGCCCAGTGTCTTACCTTGCACGCCAATAAAGGTGGCAATTGCTCAAGTGTTAGTGTACTTAATCATTTATCTGTCTTGTGTCATCTACTAAACTGCCTTTTGTCAGTAATATTCACTGCCATGTATTTAATTATTTACTGCCAGGTGCTACTTCCATCGATTTATTACCCTATATACTTCTGAGTCGTTTACTTACTTACAGAACATGAAGCAATTACCTCATGACTGGATATTTCATCTTATTGCTATTTTTTTTTTAATTGAATAAATATAGTTGACGTTTGCATTTTGTTCATGTATATTTGAGAGTATGGGAGCAGTGTAGAGCACTCAGATCGGAAGACTGGCGATCGTCTTGATTCCCAAGTACCAACACGTGTCCACCCCTTTAACGGGGATTAATTGAGACGCAAAAATACGGCGATACAAAAATAACAAATGTTTTGGAATGTGTGCTAGTAAGGAGAATATATTATTATACGTACACCCTTAATCCAGCATTAAAAAAAAGTTAAATGCCTCTATATATATCTAACCTCATCTCTGCCTTGTCCTTAACCATTTTCTTTTCCATCGTCTTGGTTTCCTCGTGCCCGGACCTTTATTGCTGAGGGCAGTTTTTGCCTGTCCCGGTGTCACTCATAAAAAAGTACTGTACTTTTTTATGAGTGGCACAGGGACGGGCAAAGAAAATTGTCCTCGTCGGGCCAGGGCACCAAGATAATATACTAAAGAAAAACAGCAGATTAAGGACAAGGCCGAAATAAGAGAATGCTAAACAATTAAACAGACAGGCCGAGATAATAGTCGAAGTAATGAAGGACTAATGAGATAGAGAGCAATTAGAGTTAGAGAAGTTGATGTCACGGTAGCTTTTACAGGAAAGATAGTCAGTATAATTCTAACCTCTGCGTGTAATGGCTAAGTCGCATGTCACGTGAAGGTTCACATGAATCACACTCACAACAAGCGACAGAACAGACTGATAAACCGACCTTCTACCTAACCTTGCAAACAACTCCCTCTTCTCTTTTAGGAAAGCTTAAATTAGCCGATATGTTCCACCCTTATCATGAGGTAAGATTTGAGAAGGAAGTACTGGAGAAAACCGCTGGTTCTCGAAACGTCAAATAATAATCGCTCTGCTAACATTATTTAAAGATAAATTATATATATACTGTATATATATATCGACATTAAAGGATATATTTTCATTCCTATTTATGCTGGTATGATAAACAACAGAAATCTTTTATCTTATATTCAGAATCAAGAGGAATATGTCATTTTTTTTCTATCTTTCTGTTTATATTTTTACTGACTTTTCGAGCTTATCTGACGCACAAACAAAACTTATTAGAAAAAAAAAGAAACAAATTTCGTTTTCGGATAATTTTCTTCATATTAGTATTGTTACTAACTCCTTAAGCAACATTAGGCAAGAATACACCACTAACACACAGACAACAAGAAAACAAAATAAAAAATATTATCTTTCTTATTGTCGATTTCAACTGTGGATTCTCAGAAGCTTGTTTTCTTTTTCTACAACTTGTTTTACCCCAGTTTTGCTTTTTCACCTTTTATTTAAGAGATGCGGTAGTAGTCACCTTGGCTCAAGCGGTAGCGTCCGCGACTCTGAGGCGTCAGGTCGAGGGTTCGCGCCCCGTCACGGTCTGCGGTTAGCAAGGGCATGCACTCAGGGTAACGATTACATCTGCCAAAACAAATCCTTCGCAAGAGGGCAACCTTCCTAGCCCTTGGTAGAAAAGGGAGACCATGACGTAAAACTGGAACATTTAAGAGAGTGGTGGCGTGCGGTCCTTGTTCCAGAGACATTCTTAGAGGAATCATATTTAAAATTAGTTATATAGAAATGGCGTGTAGGGAGAGTGAGGTCGAGGTCCTTTCTCCCACACACCATTACCATGATAATTTTCTCAGTAATTCAGAGATAAATGAACAGCTATTCTTCTTTATGAACAATGTTTTTATGGTCATAAGGGATCGCTGTTTTTCACTAGCCTTTAGGATTAATGCAGTATTGGCTTGGAGTTAAGGCCGGATACCCCTCCAGACGCCAGCCCTCTCCTTCTATTCGGGCTTGGGACCTGCAGCAAGTTGAGCTGGTATGATTCCCGCAGTGGCTGAGTGTTAATTGCTAGTGTTGTATACTACAGAAATGAAGTACTAAGGCTATTTACTAGCTTAATGGATATAAAATTATAGCATTATATCATATACGAGATACATAGATAAAAGTTATTACTGGTGTTGACTAAGACAAATAGATAATAGCTACTTCCTAATAGTGTCTATTACTGCTCAATATCAATTATCGTATTAAAATAAACAAAAGACTCAATATATAATTGTTATTTATGATTGGTAATGATGAGGGAGTACTGTATTAATATTACATCGACGATTATATCAATTACATATGGGCTACTGTTATCTATTGCTGGTGTTGCTTCATAAGTGATAGACAGAACACGCAACTCGGGATATGGCGAGCCAGATACCGTGATTTCAATTCCCCTCGACGGGGAATTAAGAAGAGCAGTATCCCCCGGCTCCAGCCCGTGTATGCTAAGTCCAATTCGCATGAGGACTGTTTGTGCCACATAAAATGAAAAAAAAAATAATATACTTAATGTGGTACTTTTGATAAACTATGTTC
The DNA here is from genome assembly GCA_037179515.1 of Halocaridina rubra. NCBI lineage: Eukaryota > Metazoa > Arthropoda > Malacostraca > Decapoda > Atyidae > Halocaridina > Halocaridina rubra. Next base: position 204,375 of record JAXCGZ010016990.1, read on the forward strand.
TAATGAAGATGAGAGAGAGAGAGAGAGAGAGAGAGAGAGAGAGAGAGAGGAGAGAGAGAGGAGGAGAGAGAGAGAGAGAGAGAGAGAGAGAGAGAGAGAGAGAAGAGAGAGAGAGAGAGAGAGAAATGTACACATGAAAAATGTAATCATAATATTGCAATTGAGAGAGAGAGAGAGAGAGAGAGAGAGAGAGAGAGAGAGAGAGAGAGAGAGAGAGAGAGAGAGAGAGAGAGAGAGAGAGAGAGAGAGAGAGAGAGAGAGACATGAAAAACTTAATTAAAACATCAGAATGAATTAAGTACCGGTGTTGCAGAGGATGGCACTCAAAGTTCCAGACGACAGAAGCAAATATTTGATAAGAAACTCACAATGAATAATGTAACGGTGTTACAATAGATGACACTTAAATTCCTGAAATGTAAATGTATAAATATGAAAAATGTAAGAATAAATGAACACACTGCAATGAACCGACGTCACCAAGAGATTACTAACGATAATGGCGAGAGCGTGTCCTATTCAAAGGAAGGCTAACTAGCGGTACGTCCCAAGGGTGTTTCGCGAAAGCAATTCCTGCAGAGGATGTCAAATTCCTGATGGTAAGAGAATCTCCAACTAGGAAAAGGACTTATTCTAAGGCCATAATTATTGCTAACTATTTGGTACTTAACGAATTTTAAACATCTCTTGAAGACAGTAAAAATGTGATGAGTTGCAAAATGAGAATTTTGACGATAAATTGTCTGTTCTGTTCTGGTTTTACGTCACGGACTCCCTTTTCTACCAAGGGCTAGGACGGCTGCCTTCTTGCGAAGGACTTGTTTTGGCAGATGTAATCGTTACCCTGAGTGCATGCCTTTGCTAACCTCAGACCGTGTCTATCCGATTACTTAAATTAACAGTTGAACAGGACTCAAATAATAGTACTTACAACAGTTTTACCACTATATATTTTTGGTGTTGCATAATGGACTAAACTCCAGAAGAAGTGCAATTAATTGCAGACACACGAACAAATGCACGCACACACACCGGTTCATCTATAATTAGTAATGCTCATTAGCAAAGTCGTCTGAATAGAGTACAACATACACACTATTCAGTGACAGAGTACAACACACACACTGTTATTTATATATATATATATATATATATATATATATATATATATATATATATATATATATATATATGTGTGTGAGTGAGTATGTATGTGTGTGGTGGGTGTGTGTGTGTGTGTGTGTGTGTGTGTGTGTGATTACCTAATTGTGATTACCTAATTGTGTTTACGGGAAAGAGCCCAAAGCTCGTATCTTCCCGTCTCCTGATCGGTTCCATTTTTAGACTTAGTGATACTTATCGTACCTGTCCTTAAAACTATGGATTGAGATAGCATTAACTACCTCCTCGCTTAGCCAATTCCAATTATCAACTACTCTTACACTGAAAAAGTATTTCCTTACATCCTGCAAAGAAGTTTTCTTACGAAGCTTCAAACTATGACCTCTAGTTCTAGAGCCAGCCATATCGAAATATCGATCCCTATCCACTCTATCATAACCATGAAGGAATTTAAAGACTGTCACCATATCCCCCCTCACTCTTCTAGCTTCGAGTGATGGTAAGTCTAATGTGTGTGTGTGTGTGTGTGTGTGTGTGTGTGTGTGTGTGTGTGTGTGTGTGTGTGTGTGTTGTGTGTGTGTGTGTGTGTGTAATACAACAACAACCACAATAATAATAATAATAATAATAATAATAATAATAATAATAATAATAATAATAATAATAATAATAATAATAATAATGACGACGAAGAAGAATATATATTTTACTAGAAAGAAATTGTTCTTGTCCACTTTGTCGAAACTATGTGTGATTATGCATAATTGCTTTCTTATCATCATTTAACAATTTTTCTTCAAGCAAAGAAAGATCAAGTTCCTTCAGTCTTTACGTAGTCTTATCACCCGCTTCCCTGTGTTCATATGAAGTCAGAGATTGGTGGTTGGTCTAGGCTTAAAATCTTATGGCCTGATGCCCTTCCTGATACGAACCGATTCCACTGAGCCAAGTTTCGGACCGTCATCGAACTGAGTTGACTTGCTCTCCCAAGAGCTTAAACAAGGAAGGTTTCGTAACTCAGGTACAAGTCTCATTATGTACATGTTTCAAAGTTCAGCAAAATCAAAGCCTAGTTTACATATGCTCGAGGGTCCTGAATTCGACAATCTTATATATTATATATATATATATATATATATATATATATATATATATATATATATATACTCCCCCTGAGGGAGAGGGACTAGAATACTTCCCCCGTGTTCCCCTGCTTGTCGTAAGAGTCGACTAAATGGGGCGGAGCGAGGGGATTGGGATTTCCTTATTTTATCCATGTGAATAATACTTATATAATATCTGACCCATAAGTAACAACAGCGTATACCCGGAAATATTTTATTTTCATTCACCACCTTTTATAAAAATGAGCATGACTGTACACATTCTAAATTGGAAAGATCTAGTGTTGGTGTAGTACTTTAAACATTTTATCATAATATAATCTTATTCTTAACTAATTAAATCAGTACTATAGTAAATTTAGTGGCTATGCAACTCTAGGAGTGTGTACGCACATACGTCCACGGATAATACCTTTATAATCAAATAACAAAAATATCTGAACACGATTCTACAGAAAATTTATACATTTCTTTTCTTTAATAATTTTCGGTGTCACATTTTACGTTCGACAATGTATTTTTTGACACCCACTTACCATCAATTACATATAATGAATGTTTTTTAATTTACAGACTCTGTGTCATTATATTAACAAGTGGTAGTGTATACTTTCTATAACGATGTGTTATATGTTCATTCGTTTTTCTTTAAGAAATTTTTATAATAATCTATTTATCTCAATTATCCTCTCTCTTTTTCAATGCTCCTGTTCATTACTAATGGGCTTTATGATACAGTTTACTGTAATTGCAAAAATAATAACTTTAATGATAACTTAAGGGGGGTTTACACGGTCAAACGGGTCGTCGAACGCGGTTCGACAGAAAAGTGTTTGAAGTGATGTTCGAACGTGTGAACGGGGTATTTGGTTGTCGAACACGTGTTTGAAATGATGTTCGAACGTGTGAACGAGGTATTTGGTTGTCGAACACGTTCCGTGTTCGACAACCAAATACCCCGTTCACACGTTCGAACATCACTTCAAACACTTGTCTGTCGAACCGCGTTCGACGAACCGTTTGACCGTGTAAACCCCCCTTTACTCTCCTTCTTCTGAGATGTGCAAGACAAAACTTGGTCAGGTCATAGGATAAGCTATAAAACTTTAAGAAGGAAAGTAACTTATAAGACAACATAACAGACGTAAGCACTTACCCTAATAATAATAATAATAATAATAATAATAATAATAATAATAATAATAATAATAACAATAATAATAAACCTTTATTTCCATTATACTATGGGTATTCGTCAGCCGGGGGAAGCCCCAACCCCCCACTGTGGTGACCAGCCACAGCAGTAACCTGCCAGTAAACAGCTTAAACTGTCGGTCTTGGACAGGAACCGATCTCTCGACCTCGTGAATGTGAAGCCAGTGCGTTACCACTGTACTAGTAAGAGGCTAGTACAGTTAAACATTGCTTAAAACAAGACAGTAAATGTTAGCCCATCCAACACACTTATTCTGAGACTCAGATATTCTGAAATACACTCAACATAAAAACCTTACATGAAATTGAGCTTATTTTATCTAACACTGACTCTGCGTTACAGCGGCCCTATATGAACGTGGAGAATCTGCCAAAGCAGAAGAAACTCGAGCACTGAAGTTGCCCTCAGAGTAAAATACATTTCATGCAGAACTGGAGCAGTTTAATCTCCAAAAGCTAGTGAGATACAGTGACCCAATACGAATACGGGAAAATCAATAAAAAGGAGAAGCAAATCTATCACTGAAGACACTTCAGGGAGTAAAATAAGTGATGTGACTGAAATACTTTCCTAATATACTTGTAAAACAGATCGAGAACTATCATACACACAACGGGACTTTCTCACTGTTTATAAGTGGCTAAAACACTATTAACTATTATGATGATGTATGGATTATAATTCCCCCTGAGGGAGGGGGGCAAAAATACTTCCTCCGTGTTCCCCTGCGTGTAATAAGAGTCGACTAATTGGGGCGGAGCGAGGGGACTGGGAATCCCCTCCTCTCTATATTCTCTTCCCAAAGAGTCAGAGTATTTTACCTTGACTCAGCCACTCTCCTTATAAGGGGAAAAATGGCTCAGGTAGTTAGATAGATAGATTATAATAGATAAAAAAAACAGTATTAACATATATGAGGAATACTTTGTTTCTTTGTTAATCATATTAAATAATATTTATGAAAACATGAAAATTAATACTGGAATGGTTCGGTTTTACGTCACGGACTCCCTTTTCTACCAAGGGCTAGGACGGTTGCCTTCTTGCCAAGGACTTGTTTTAGCAGATGTAATCGTTACCCTGAGTGCATGCCCTTGTTAACCTCAGACCGTGAAGGGGCGCGAACCCTCGACCTGACGCCTCAAAGTCGCGGACGCTACCGCTTGAGCCACGGTGACTACAAAATTTATACTGGAATATGACAAAGAAATAAGGAATAAAAAATTATTAAATAATAGTGTAAAAGAAGAAATTTATATAAAAATAGGAGGAAAGATATAATACCCATATATATATATATATATATATATATATATATATATATATATATATATATATATATATATATATATATATATATATATATATATATATATATATATATATATATATATATATATATATATATATATATATATATATATATATATATATATATATATATAACAAAACTCTAAAAATGCAACCAAAGAAATACAGTTTTAAAAATAAATACAGACAAGATAATGAAGTATTGATACTGTTCTTCATATTTCAATATTTCTAATAGCATTTATTTATAAAAGTATTTTATCTATATAATGAACATCAGCTGCCTGATAACCTGAGAATCACACATATGGTTCATAATGTAGCAAGTGTGTACCCAAAACGGGAAGAAAGATATTAAAGAGTGATATATATATATATATATATATATATATATATATATATATATATATATATATATATATATATATATATATATATATATATATATATATATATATATATATATATATATATATATTAAATTACAGTGCAGTCGTATACTGATCCAAATGATAGTATTATTACTACTTTTACAACAAGAACATCAACTGTTACTACTACTGCTACTTATAATAATAATAATAATAATAATAATAATAATAATAATAATAATAATAATAATAATAATAATAATAATAGTAATATAATAATAATGAGGTAAATAAAAATAATCATTATATATATATGAAATACTAATTTTGAGCTCTCCTCATGTAAGAAAACATTATTTTCACGTCAATGTATCTGAGAAATGTTGACATACGTCAGACCCAGAATACAGTATCGCGTGAGTAAAGATTGGTGATAATTCTATTCGTGATGTCTATATCACTCGATATGCCTTTCATTCTTTTCTAAGATCACAGAACATTTTCCAAGAGGCTAATATTCCTTAGAATATCCTAGCAACCGGTTTTGGTCTTAGATAAAAGGGAATTTTTTTTTTTATTGTGACACCAGGACGGGCCAAAAAAAAAATAAAAAAAAACCAGCCCCCAACGAGCTTGGGCACAAAGAATACATTAAGTAAAAAGTAACAGAGATGGAGAGTGTAATGACTTGTCAGATGTGAAGGGATAATAAGAGGGGTGTAATGAATATCCAAGAATATTCAGTGTTAAAGTATGCATAAAATATTGCATTAACATTCACATAAGTGTGATTTTACCGGTCTGTTGTCAGTAAAAAAAAAATGCCTCTTAAATTCATTAATCCACTTGTAGTCTCCGTGGCAAAATAGGGGCGTCTGCGACTCTGAGGCGGCAGGTCGAGGGTTCGCGCCCCGTCACGGACTGAGGTTAGTAAGGGCATACACTCAGGGTAACGATTACATCTACCAAGACAATCCTTCGTAAGAAGGCAACCGTCCTAGCCCTTAGTAGAAAAAGGAGTTCGTGACGTAAAACCGAATCCATCCATCCAAATTCATTAATCCACTTGCCAGGAAGAATTCTAGGAAGAGATGATCACTGGCCTCTAATCTGCCTGAAGCGGAGTCGTGCCTTTGCGTAGCACAAACAATAATGGCGTACTATTACGCAAAGAATACGAAAGAGTTTATAGAAAATGATTTTATTATTCTGAAATCGCTTTAATAGCTGACGTTATTTGCGTTCTGAGAATCTTAAAATATCTTTTGCATTGGGATAAGGATGAAAGAAAAAAATAAAAAAAAAAACACCTAAGGCGAAGTGATTTTTAATTTTTTCTCATTTCGTGGATTTTACAATACAAATGGATTCGGTTTTACGTCACGAACTCCCTTTTCTACTAAGGGCTAGGACGGTTGCCTTTTTGCGAAGGACTTATTTTGGCAAATGTAATCGTTACCCTGAGTGTATGCCCTTACTAACCTCAGTCAGTGACGGGGCGCGTACAAATAGTTCACTGAAATACACTGAACTTCTATTTGGTATGAATGAGTTATATAATTTGAATATAGATAATGATTACAAAGTACTCAAGACAATATGCGAATCATGGAGGATTGAAGCCGTGGCTCTTAATCTCAAATCAAGGGGAAAATGTTACCTTGGCAGTGGAAATCAAGCGCGGGAATGAAGCACTAGTGAATGGATTCGGTTTTACGTCACAAACTCCCTTTTCTACTAAGGGCTAGGACGGTTGCCTTCTAAATCAAGGGTGGGTATACAATAGTGACACTCAGTTAGAATACTAATATGAATACAGCCAAGGTATTCGAGTTGAAATCAATTGTGTGAATAAGTCTCTGGTATTCAAATGGATATTAAATTTGTGAAGGAATCCGTGGCACTTGTTCAAGTGAGTGGATGAAGATGTTACACTCAAGTGGAAATCAAGTGGTGTTTGAGAGGAATTCAAAAGTATGACTGAAGCTGTGGAGTTTGACTGAAAATAAAATATGTGAAAAAAATCCATGGCACCAGAGGGGAAATCAAGAGCTCTCGGCGAGTGTATGTATTGTTGGTGGCGATTGTGGTTGTGTGGACTGTAGTCTTCCAAAATATGTTTCTGGGGTTGTTATCAATGTGTCCTAGTACTGATTAGTTTTCCTTTATGGTGGTACAGTTGCGAGCAAAGAGTTTCAGGTAATAATTTTAAGTGGCGCTGTTCAAGGTTGTTAGTATGTCAGTAACAAAATAATACTATACTTCAGTAGTGCTTGATCTCACTTGGTTTTGTATTACCTGGATAGTCATTATTTGATAGGCTTAGTGGATATAGTAATAAACCTTGCCTCGTTATTGTAGCAGTGATAAGGTAGAAGCATAGAGAAACAGATGTAGAGTGTTGTGACTCGTCAGATGTGAAGGGTTGCAATGCATTTTTCATGAATAAAATCGGTAAGGTCTAACACGTTTGATATCTCTTTGATTTTGAATATGTTAAGTAGATATGCTATTTACCCTTTCTAGTGCTGAGGAGGGAAGAAGGGTATGTTGGGATGAGGAATTCTATATACTACAAATAAATTAATAAATAAATATCCAAGAATATATAGTAATATCACTGTAAACATTCACAGTGTACATTTATCAGCTGAGAACGCAAACAAGTGTCTCTCTTCCTGATTTTGATCATTTAAATTATGGCACTTTCCCACGTGTACTGTTGGCACCATTAAAATCTTTAAACTTTAAATCAGTAATTATGAGGTCACACTACCACCCGGGACCAAGTTCGCCTCATGAAGGTAACTTGTACAGTGTCTCTTTGCCAGAGCATCCTGGAGTTCAAGAGGAAAAGGCAATGGAGTCTCATCGCCCGCACTCCACCACCACTCCCCCGTCAACTCAGCAGCCTCAGCTGCCACGCCCTGCCTCCGCCCTACTCCACGAAGTTAAGTGCTTGAACAGTGGGCTTTACCACTG
>JAXCGZ010016990.1:217500-225000 GCA_037179515.1 Halocaridina rubra
TTTAGTTAAAAGCTGAACGAAGTAAGCTTGAAAAGTAGAAATTATTAATTTCTCTAATAAGAGCATGGGACTATAATTCTATCATCATCACCATTATTATTATTTTTATTATTATTATTATTATTATTATTAGTAGTAGTAGTAGTAGTAGGTAGTAGTAGTAGTAGTAGTAGTAGTAGTAGTAGTAGTAGTAGTAGTAGTAGTAGAAGTAGTAGTACTATTATTATTATTATTACAGGCTGTGTTGTTATAATGTTATGGTACATATTGAAATTTGTTCTTTGCAAATTACTAAATAAAACCGATGATCATAATCACGAACTAATCTTGCACCTCAAATAACAATAAGAATTAATAAATCATTTTATCAATGGCACACAATAGTATATAAGTGCATGTTCTTTAACAGAAGCATTATAATAAAAAAAACTACAATACTTAATAGAAAAGAGAACCTTATTATTTGATTAAATTCATTTAGCAAACCTAATTACCTCTTTACTCAAGCAACGGCATGGCTGGCCAAACATGGTCAGCCGACTGACAGATAGAAAACTATCTACTCAGGCGTATGGTGAGAAAGGTGAGAAAGTAAACCTAATTATGTCATGACACAGGTAGATGTTCCCATAGTCTCAGACAGCGTGTGCCGGCAGAGCTACGGCGTGACAGATATCGGTGACCACATGCTTTGTGCAGGCTTGGCTGAAGGAGGAAAAGATTCCTGCCAAGGTGATTCTGGAGGCCCTCTCGTCTGCAATGGCACCCTGCACGGCCTTACGTCCTGGGGATATGGTTGCGCAAGGCCTAACTTCCCTGGTGTCTATACCGAAGTGGCCTACTTCAGGGACTGGCTTGACAGTAAATTGGTTATTTAAATAAGGCACCAGACTGCACCAGTCAGTCCATTGCTAAGGCTAATACATAAATCAATCATAATAAATCAGTGAAAATCCAATTTTTGTTTTCTCTTCCTGAATTTTTACCTCTCTCTCTCTCTCTCTCTCTCTCTCTCTCTCTCTCTCTCTCTCTCTCTCTCTCTCTCTCTCTCTCTCTCTCTCTCTCTCTCTCTATTATATATATATATATATATATATATATATATATATATATATATATATATATAGTCACCGTGGCTCAGGTGGTAGCGTCCACGACTTTGAGGCGTTAGGTCTAGGATTCGCGCTCCGCCATTGTCTGAGGTTAGAAAGGGCATGCACCCTGGATAACGATTACATCGACCAAAACAAGTCCTTCGTAAGAAGGTAACCGTCCTAGCCCTTGGTAGAAAAGGGAGACCGTGACGTAAACTACGCATATATATATATATATATATATATATATATATATATATATATATATATATATATATATATATATATATATATATATATATATATAACATCCCGTAAATACATACATACATAGACCACATGCGTGCATGCATACATTCATGCATATAACATTACATTCACACACACACACACGAAAGAAACTGACATAAATACACGGACCTGTAAAAAAAACTCTACTAAGAGAGCACCACTTACGAGTAATGTGCACAGAAAAACGTGTTTCATATCGTTTAATTATGGTTCAAACAGGTCTTAATCAGCATTAAAAACAAATCTGACATAGTAGTTTTACACGTTTGTGTGTTGTGTAGATAACGCTTCACGTGTATTTATATGAAGATTAACGTGTATTTATATAAAGCTTCACGTGTATTTATGTAAAGCTGCACGTGTATTTATATAAAGCTTCACGTGTATTTATATAAAGCTGCACGTGTATTTATATAAAGCTTCACATGTATTAATATAAAGCTTCACGTGTATATTAATATAAAGCTTCACATGTATTAATACAAAGCTCCACGTGTATTAATACAAAGTTTCAAGTGTATTAATATATATCTTTATTCATTAACTGAGTAACCCATTTATTTATTCATCTATCTATTCGTTTTATCATTATCTATCGACAAATCTATAATCATTTTTACCTTATTAAATGACATTACAATGCGCCAGAGCTCTTATGTAATATAATGTACATATTTATTCCTGTATGTATACTAAATATTTGGCAATAAAATCTATGACTATGACAATAATAATAATAATAATAATAATAATAATAATAATAATAATAATAATAATAATAATAATAATAAAAACAATAATAATAAAATAATAATAATAATAATAATAATAATAATAATAATAACAAATGGACAGAGTTCAATATCCCCGACAGGTATGGAAAGTATTTCTTTGCTAGAAACCCCTGGAAAAACCTTAAAAAGTTTAATTAAGAAATAACCAAATATATTTCTTACAGTTACCAGTCAACGTTTAGGTAAAAACTGGTAAAACTCCTATCCGGTTTTTACGACGCCTACACAATTGAGCGAAAATTAAAATTGTTGTTATTATTATTATTACTTTATAATTATTATTATTATTATTATTATTATTATTATTATTATTATTATTATTATTATTATTATTATTATTATTATTATTATTGTTGTTGTTGTTGTTATTAGTTATTATTATTATTATTATTATTATTATTATTATTATTATTATTATCATCATTATTTCACACACACACACAAGCTTCTCCAAGTTGAAACAAACAGGCGAATAGGTACTTAAAATAAATACCCTCCGTTTTCCCCCTTTTCATTCATAAAATTATAACTGATAAAATAATAAAATATTACAATAATTAAATACTGACCACACACTATGAGGATCGAATAGGTACACACACACATAAATACACACATAAATACACACACACACACAAAAATACACATACCCACACACTTCGCTGAGGAGAAAAAATAACAATGGTAGCAAAAACTAGTTTCACAAGAGTAGGCCGTAAAAAAAGAGGCACATTCTTAACCTTTCCCAACATATTCTGTCTTAAGATTGGATGTGGCCGGTCATGTCAAAAGTTCCTGTGGTTTAGTAATTATGATACCCACACTTATATAGCTTAATGGGCACAAAACCTGGATTCCAGTCAGTAATTAAACAGTTTCAACTACAACTATGTCTTCTTATGCTGCTATTACAATTTTTTTTTTTCAAACGAACTATTATATCAATTGGTACAGCTGCTACTACCACTACTACTAATACTACAGCTACTTCACTTCAAACACCATGTGAAATATCGTCACTATAATTGTTATTAGCCGTCTAATTATAGTTATTACTGTTACCGTTATTTTCTCATCATTATTATTATTATTACTGTGTAGTCTCCGTGGCAAAATGATAGAGTCTGCGACTCTGAGTCGGCAGGTCGAGGGTTCGCGCCCCGTCACGGACTGAGGTAAGGGCATACACTCAGGGTAACGATTACACCTGCCAAAACAAGTCCTTCGTAAGAAGGCAACCGTCCTAGCCCTTAGTAGAAAAGGGAGTTCGTGACGTAAAACCGAATCCATCCAATCCAATCCATTATTATTATTTTTATTATTATTATTGAAAGCGAGGAAGGGAACAGTCTTTGATCGCAAGCTCATCCTTCCTTTTTCTACAAAATAGTCTTACCTCCTTGGTATTGGGTGGGTGTAATCATTCTCTCTTACTCTCTCTGTCATAACTATGAAAGGATTTATAAACCGTCACCATATCCCCCCTCAATCTTCTAGCTTCGAGTGATGGTAAGTCTACTTCCCTCAGCCTCTCGTGTACGTGCGGGTGTTAATGATGACCTATTCCCATCACTCCTAACTAATTACCGCATCCGGTTATACGTCACCGACCCCCTTTTCTACCAAGGGCTAGGACGGTTGCCTTCTTGCGAAGAACCTGTTTTGGAAGATGTAATCCTTACCCTGAGTGCATGCCCTTGCTAACCTCAGACCGTGACGGGGCGCGAACTCTCGGCCTGACGCCTCAGAGTCGCGGATGCTACCATTTAGCCACGGAGACTACTTCTAGCTTCGAGTGATGGTAAGTCTAATTAACTCAGCCTCTCATGTACGTGCGGGTGTAAATGATAACCTATTCCCATCACTCCTAACTAATTACCGTGTAACAATTATTTAGTCATTTCTTTATTAATGGGACGTGCGCGAGGGATGAGGAAACAAGGCATGACTTCGAAATATCTGATATGAGGGGAAACTCCCTCTGTAATGTTTTGGTATAAATAAAGCCTTAAACACGGGGAAAATACCTGTATGCATAATGTAAACATTCCCTTTATTTTATTTTTTATTAATTTTTTTTTGCGTAGGTCATGGCTTACAGAAGGGGAATATACCTCGCTTGTAAAAAAAAAAAAAAAAAATTGCATTCCTTAGTTTTAGGTGTATTCTCTTATTTAGTTATTATTTCTAATTCGTTTCTTGGTGTTTATCAACAGATTTCGAAAGAGATAGACTATATAGCCTAAGGGATTCTGTCCAGTCGGCGATGAATGGAGAAACTACTAAGGAAACATATCTCTCTTCACTTGGAATCCTTCAACTTTTTGTCAGTGAGGCAACATGGCTTCAGAGAAGGTAGATCAACAGTAACAAACTTATTAGAATTTTATGATGAGGTAAGCCAAATCTTACAGGAAAGAGGGGGCTGGGCAGATTGCATATTCCTAGACTTCCAGAAAGCGTTTGACACTGTTCCACATGGGAGACTTATTAGGAAGCTGCAATCAATGGCTAGAATAGGTGGAAATGTTTTGGAATGGATAAAAACTTACTTAGAAGGAAGGGAACAGAGGGTTAGAGTAAGACACTCAGTGTCTGAATGGAGAAGAGTTAGTAGTGGAGTTCCACAGGGTTCAGTTTTAGGGCCACTTTTGTTCCTTGTATATGTAAATGACCTACCAGAGTCTGTAATGTCATTCATGAATATGTTTGCAGATGATGCAAAGATTGTGAAGAAAGTAAAAAACGAGAACAATGGTAGAGAACTTCAGGAGGATCTAAATAATCTGCATGAGTGGTCAGAAAAGTGGCTAATGAAATTCAATACTTCAAAATGTAAGGTAATGAGAATGGGTACAAGTGCAAGAAGGCCCAAGCTTGACTACTCGGTGGCTGGAGTACAACTTCAAGAGACAGAAAATGAGAGAGATCTAGGAGTAAACATACTGGCAGATTTGTCTCCAGAAATACATATAAATGGCATAGTAAGGGCAGCATATGCATTCTTATCAAATGTAAGGGTAGCCTTCAGGCACATGGACAAGGAAATGTTCAGAAATATTTATGTAACCTATGTGAGGCCAAAACTCGAATATGCAGCCCCCTTTTGGAATCCGCACTTGAAAAAGCACATAGCTAAGCTTGAAAAAGTTCAAAGACATGCCACGAAACTGGTGCCAGAAATACGTAATCTCAGTTATGATGAGAGGCTGAGGGAATTAGACTTACCATCACTCGAAGCTAGAAGAGTGAGGGGGGATATGGTGACAGTCTTTAAATTCCTTCATGGTTATGATAGAGTGGATAGGGATCGATATTTTGATATGGCTGGCTCTAGAACTAGAGGTCATAGTTTGAAGCTTCGTAAGAAAACTTCTTCGCAGGATGTAAGGAAATACTTTTTCAGTGTAAGAGTAGTTGATAATTGGAATTGGCTAAGCGAGGAGGTAGTTAATGCTATCTCAACCCATAGTTTTAAGGACAGGTATGATAAGTATCATTAAGTATAAAATGGAACCGATGAGGAGACGGGAAGATACGAGCTTTGGGCTCTTTCCCGTAAACACAATTAGGTAATCACACATATACACACACACACACACACACACACCACACACACAAACATTGGAGTATAAACAATTTAATACATTCACACACATACATAAATATGTGTACATGTAGTCACCGTGGCTCAAGCGGTAGCGTCCGCGACTTTGAGGCGTCAGGTCGAGGGTTCGCGCCCCGTCACGGTCTGAGGTTACCAAGGGCATGCACTCAGGGTAACGATTACATCTGCCAAAACATGTACTTCGCAAGAAGGCAACCGTCCTAGTCCTTGGTAGAAAAGGGAGTCCGTGACGTAAAACCGGAACGAACTTTAAGAACGTCAGTTCACATAAGAGTTCTGATATCACCAAACTTAACTTAACCTAACCTAAATGCCTCTTGATAAAAGTTATTGACAACACCAAATATATTAAGAACTTACTATATTACGGTTTTCATTATACTCAAATACACGGGTTTATGAAATAGATCAGAGTCATTTCTTTAAGACTATCCATATCTGTCCGTTCAATGGGTGACATTGGCCCGATTTCTTAAACAGTGTAAACCTAGGATACCATATTGTCAGTTAGCTAGACACAAATGGAATTCAAAAACGCATCTGACGCGGTTCTGTGTATGGCTATAATCCCTTACGGGATCCTAGCCATACACAGAACCGCATCAGATGCATTTATGAATTCCATTTGTGTGTGTCTAGCTAACAATATGGTATCCTAGGTTTAGACTGTTTAAGAAATTGGGCCATTATTTTAGAAGTAATGTTAAACCTAAAGTATCAATACCTTGATAAATGATATTTTGTAATTCCTACATACATATATACGGGCTTACAGATATACAGGACGATGTTAGAAGACTTACGTAGGGCAAAAGGTCTTTTTACCTGTTAATATCAAACCTAAAAAAATCAACACTTAGTTAAAATGAGTTATTCTATCACGTTAGCATATATACACTGGTTTGTAGACAAATTTCTTTTTACTTAATGTTTTCTTCGTGTCCAGGCTCGATTAGGGCAGATTTTTTTTTTTTGGGGGGTGCAGTCCTGGTGTCACAATCATAAAGAAATAGACTGATCTAATAGATCGACAAGTTTCCTTAAGTACAAAATCTACTCCGATCATGCGGTGTGAGAAGCTATTTTAACGACAAACCTTACCTCTCAATACATTGATAAGTTGTTTTTTTTTCCAAATATACACGTGGGGTTCGTAGATGAACAAGTTGATCTAATATACTGAATTATTTCCAAAAAAAATATTTATAATTCTCTTCATGCAATGTGAGATCATTTTACCCGATAAGTGACAAAGTAAGGATGAATATATGAGCTTAATTCAAGGCCAGCCCAGAGACAGCAAGCCAGCCAGATCTTCTTCAGATAAAAGCATGGATTTTTTCGCTTACATAAATCGCGTCTTTCATGAACATCCTTTAACCTTTTGCTCTGTGTGTGTGTGTCTGTGTGTGTGTGTGTGTGTGTGTGTGTGTGTGTGTGAGGGGGAGAGAGAGAGAGAGAGAGAGAGAGAGAGAGAGAGAGAGAGAGAGAGAGAGAGAGAGAGAGAGAGAGAGAGAGAGAGAGAGAGAGAGAGAGAGAGAGAGAGAGAGATCGCAAATAACATGGATAAGTAATTGCCATTTCGCGCATATTTAATGGGGGATTTCCAATGATGAGTGCAATACTGTACACAAAGAGACACGAGAATTAAAGTTGAAATAACCAAGGTCACACCCTGTAAGCAGGGATAAAA
>JAXCGZ010016990.1:227500-245000 GCA_037179515.1 Halocaridina rubra
ATATATATATATATATATATATATATATATATATATATATATAAAGATCGTGTCTCATTATATTAACCAACATGTTCTTCCAATTGGGCTACAGGCCTATAGTTAGCTGACAAACTTCGTAAAAATAAAATTTTATGTACAATTAATAATTAATTATATGAAGGAAGATAAAAAAAAATCCTTTCAACTTCTCAGCACAAGTTAAAATAATCGGTAGACTGGAAAATACCAGATGTAAACAAATAAAAAAAAACTCAGAGAATAAGTTGTCAAGTCTGTCACTCTTCGACAAAACTGGTCGTCTGCCATTAAAGCGGGAATTTGCATTAAAAAAAAAGTAGCTTACACATTGTGCTCAAAATAGAACGCACAAACTCATTCGAAGATATAAGAAAAAAATACAGTAATGATTGTAAAATTTGCATTGTATAACTAATTGTTTATTCATGTACAACAGAGTATTCACATAGATATAATTATTTTTCAATTAGTAGAGAGTAAATATCCAATCTCTGGGTTGCTGTTTTAATAAATAAATCCTTTCATCTTGACCCACGGGAGGTGATCAGCCAGTTCCGCTGTAGGAGACCAGTCACGTTCTGACCAGTGAATTGTGAATTTCATTTATGACTGAGCTGTAAGATACCGGGATTTTCCTCCTAAACTTTCACATACCGATATGCGGAAGAACTTAGCGCACTAGTTTTCTAAAGCAAAATATTCTTCAGGAATATCCAAACTTCGTTAAATTATTCCTTATACTCAAAATCTAGAAACTGGGGGAGTAAGGCACATCAACTCGGTGCAGCTCCCATGGCCGGATCAAGAGAATGGCTTAAGTCAGGAAGGACACTCCGCCCTGAAACTCTAATCCAGTAACAACTCTGGTCTCCAAGAGGTTAATGAAAAACAGCGACCCATCATCAACAGGGGAGAAATTGATGATAATGAAGATACAGATTAGTGAAGAAGATAAGTGCCAAGAAGCCAGTAAGAAACGTCATTCCCAAACGAACAGGGGACACGCTGCTGATAAATAAACCGTAGGCTCAAAAACATGTCTTATGATTTTGCACCAAGGTAGCTAACCTCTGACAATCCATAATTCAAGGATTGAAATAAAAACAGCTTGTGAATTGTAGAAGAGTTGCAAATTCTTCAAACTGATACTGCCAAATGACTTAATGAGGATGAGTTTAAGTGGGACCAAACTCATTCTACCGTTTTTCTTGACGAGCTCGAGATAGGGAAGGGTCACTGTCGTATACATAGCGATTATCAAAGTACATTGTTCCTGTCTATCAATTTATATACAAAGGGCACAAGTCCCTTATAAAGAGGAAGGCAGAGTTGAAGCAAAACTTTTGACTTACAGGAAGAGGAAAAAAAAAACGAAGGAAAGAAAGGATTCCTAATCACTTCGCTCCACACCAATTATTCGACTATTACAACACGCAGGGTGACATGGAGGCGGTATTCTCGTCTTCTGCCCTGGGAGAAAGAATGAGAAATGTGAAGAGTAAGAAAGAAGAGAATGAAGTATGGGAGGTGCAGGAAGCTAAACACCTCACAAGGATAAAATGCAATAAAAAAAAAGAAGAAAATGTAAAGAGAGGCATTCTCACGTCATCTAAATTATTTAATATATCTCTAGTGATGTAGCACAGTGGTTAGAGCACTCGACTCTGGAGGTAACAAATCTACGTTCAAGCCCAGTAAAAGCGTTAGGAAGGTCATCTGTATACACCCCAATAATGTGGGCTAATAGTGACACATAATGAGAATAAAAAAATATTCTGGTGAAAAAAGTAGTGCTCACACTCCTCAGTGAACAATAAGATGTAGTTGTGAAGTTGTTGTTGTTGTTGTTGTAGTTGCTGTTCCTTGAACTTCCTGGCCGAACAGTACAGAGTCGCTAAGGAAGATCACTTCTGATCCTGGGCTTTCCCCCAGAACTCCCAAGGAGTGTTTGAAGCATTGGTGGTGTAGTTGCTGTTCCTCAAGCTTTCTGGTCGAACAGTACCGAGTTGCTAAGAAAGATCACTTCTGATCCTGGGCTTTCCCTCAGAACTCTCAAGGAGTGTTTGAAGCGTTGGTGGTGTAGTTGCTGTTCCTTGAGCTTACTGGCCGAACAGTACCGAGTCGATAAAGATCACTTCTGATCCTGGGATTTCCCCCAGAACTCTCAAGGAGTGTTTAAAGCATTGGTGGTGTAGTTGCTGTTCCTTGAGCTTTCTGGTCGAACAGTACCGAGTCGCTAAGAAAGATCACTTCTGATCCTGGGCTTTCCCCCAGAACTCTCAAGGAGTGTTTGAAGCGTTGGTGGTGTAGTTGCTGTTCCTCGAGCTTCCTGGCCGAACAGTACCGAGTCGCTAAGGAAGATCAATGCTGATCCTGGGCTTTCCCCCAGAACTCTCAAGGAGTGTTTGAAGCGTTGGTGATGTAGTTGCTGTTCCTTGAGCTTCCTGGCCGAATAGTACCAAGTTGCTAAGAAAGATCACTTCTGATCCTGGGCTTTCCCCCAGAACTCTCAAGGAGCGTTTGAAGTGTAGGTGGTATAGTTGCTGTTCCTTGAGCTTCCTGGTCGAACAGTACCGAGTCGATAAAGATCACTTCTGATCCTGGGCTTTCCCCAGAACGCTCAAGGAGTGTTTGAAGCATTAGTGGTGTAGTTGCTGTTCCTTGAGCTTCCTGGCCGAACAGTACCGAGTTGCTAAAGAAGATCACTTCTGATCCTGGGCTTTTCCCCAGAACTCTCAAGGAGTGTTTGAAGAGTCGGTGTAGTCGCTGTTCCTTGAGCTTCCTGGCCGAACAGTACCGAGTCGCTAAGAAAGATCAATGCTGATCCTGGGCTTTCCTCCAGAACTCTCAGGGAGTGTTTGAAGTGTTGGTGGTGCATGAGGTGGTTTACAGTGTATTATATTATGTTTTCTGGGTTGCTATTAGTCTCTGGCTAGTGGGGTTTTTTCGAGAAATGATTGTCGGAGAGTCATTTCTTGGTGTAGAAAAATTCGTTATTGCGTGCGCTGTGTTGAGGGATTAGGACAATCGCCCAGGTGACCGAAGCCTCTCACAGGTTCTCCTGCCTCGTGGGGGGCCGGGGTTGGTTGTGGTAGTTTGGCCTCTTTTTGCTCTGATGAGTGCTGAGTTGTCGCTCCGGAGGGTGGACCTTCGACGAAGATGCTGCCACTCCAGGTACCCCGGTGCGGAGTTTATTATGCTGCCAGGGGGCAAAGCCGTATCTTTTGTTTTCGAAATGACTTGATTAAGTGACGGACCATAGTAATACACACACACACACAAAAATCAAATATAAATAATGAAATGAGGGGGGTTTCATAAACTGAGCAACGCGTTTTATAAGAATATTTGTAACGAACCACTAAAAAGGATTAAGAAAGATAATTTGGGGATAGCAAAGATGAAGACTGGGAAATCAAAAGGTTTACAGTAAAAACATTCTGGAAACGAGAGAGAGAGAGAGAGAGAGAGAGAGAGAGAGAGAGAGAGAGAGAGAGAGAGAGAGAGAGAGAGAGAGAGAGAGAGAGAGAGAGAGAGAGAGAGAGAGAGAGAGAGAGAGAGAGAGAGAGAGAGAGAGAGAGAGAGAGAGAGAGAGAGAGAGAGAGAGAGAGAGAGAGAGAGAGAGAGAGAAATTTAATGGTAAAAAATTAAAGCAAAAACTTCATTTATATACAAAATATATCTCCTAAGACAACAACACAAAGACATGGCTATACCATGTCACGTCATTTGAGACATAAAACTCAGAAAAAAACTACCAATGTTAAAGAAACTGACCTGTACTAAGGATTCTTGGATGCCACTAATGAGGTGTCATGGGGAATAATCAAAACAGACAAATACAATTCCAAATTATACTACAAGCCTTCATCCAACTGACATAGGAATACACAGAAGAAAACGTTAAGACGAATATGGCGATGCTGAAACAAAAAAAAAAAAAAAGAGAAAAAAAAAAAAAAAAAAAAAAAAAAAAAAACATTCTTCATTTGAGACCGCGTTGTGGAGTTCTTACAGCTGATGGTAGATACAAAAGCAGATGTTATATAACAGGAACAATGACTGTTATTTTGAGGCTATGCGTAGAACAATGACCTGTCGAGCCTTGACCATGACTAAGAGGAACGTTTAAAAAAAAAAACGCACACACACACACACAAGAGCTAGTACATGGAATAGTTCAAAGGCTTGACCATGGCCAAGAGGACCGTTTAAAAAAACGCGCCACACACACACACACAAAAGGGCCAGTACATGGACTAGTTCAAAGATTTTTACATTGGAGATTCCATAATAAAGAGTCCAGGCTCATGTCTGATATTAGTAGTTCTCTTCTTCCATTTAGAATAAAAAAGTCTGACTATTAAGAGTTACCACTGAAGTCAAAGATTTCCATTCCTCAGAGTAGTATACAAAATGGAAGCAAGACAGTCTAGCCTTGAGTAATTATTTTCATCTTAATTATGCGAGGTCATGGTGATGTTAAGAAAAAATGTGGCTGAGAAAAAAAAAATACGAATTTTTTGTTGGACAGGTAAAATACTTTTCTACAGTCACCAATCTACTGTAATACTATATAGTTGAGATTCAGTACAGCAGAAAGGGAAAGGTTTTGAAGACTATAAATCAGCAGTCCCAATACAAGCGTTCTATACAGCTAGTCAGGAAATAAATGTTTTAGTTTTTTTGCTTGTTTGTTTGTTCTTACATGTTGGGAATACAATCGTAGTAATAAGTTTAATAACTAATTGGTGAGAATAGTATGTGTCCAACAGGAAGAATTAACGAGGAAATAGTTATCTCCGATAGACAGAACTCTGTGCCAATGACCTCAACCCTACAATTCTATCTCTTTCTGTGGAATGATTTGATATTTTCTTCTTCAAATAAAGACATAATAGTAAGAGAGAGAAAGTGTCGAGCAACAAGATCTAAATCTTTTCCAAGAATGGTCAAGCATAATTTGATGAGCATTAGTGTTTCAAATATTAGGCTATGGAACTGTTTTTTAGATTCTCCATCCACGGATGGCTGGAACGGGTCATGGAGGACCCTGAGTAATGGTAAAGGCATACAGCTATCATTGCTTGGTTAAAATGTTAAATACCTTTGGGGAAAGTACTAATGACAGCTGTCTTGGAGGTTGTATTGTGCTAAAATTATCTTACTACGAGAGAACGTATACATGATTTACTTACAAATAATGAGAAAGTCTTGCAAGTGTAGGAGCAAGGCGCTGTCCATAATATAGATATCTTGAACATGAACACATCTGGTAGGTATAGAGTGTCATATGGAATCCAAATTTATAAAAGAATTTGCAAAGCATGATAAAATGCAGACACCTGCAAGCAAGCTCACTTCAATAGTTAAAAAATCAGGTTATAATAATAAGAAGAAAGCGTGCGAGATATAGGAGTGAGTGGAGGAAGATTGTGTATAGGTGACGCGGGCCAAAGGGATTTCTCTCACCTGCTAGCACAGTAAACTGTGATGGGCGGGTGTGAGGGGGAGTTGCCATGTGATGAAGCGGTGGGGTGTAAACCAGCTGCAGCTGTCGTGCCCTCACGGCAGCATAAACTTGCCCCGCCTACCATGTGGGCGAGCCAAGTAAGATAGTGGGGGAAGGTGTAAACCTTTATCCCCAAGGAACTAAGAAGACTGATTGAGACGTGTCTTGGCTCATAGTGAAAGCGTTTGCCTTGACTTGGCCACCCCCCTTGCAAGGGGGAATTAGGCCACTGTGCGAGTATACAGATGGTTAAAACTAGGTAGTTACTACACACTAGAACTTGGCTCAGTACTCTACAATTTCTATATCAAGTCCTAAATCTACAACACTTTTTGTGGGTAATATCAGCAAGTTAGCTTAGTACTTTGAAGTTTCCCTTCAAACTATTAAAAGCTTGCAATCGCAGTGAACATAAACAGACACATATGAACATCAGATATTCTTGAATTCATTAGTATGTTTCAAAGTTTTAACAAATATGCTTGAAGAGACATCTGCATAAATCGCGGGGAAGCTTATATTATGCACCCCTTAGATTAAGAAAAAAAAACCTTAAAGTTTAGGGGTCATCAACAGGTTTTCAAGGTCCACTACTTTGGTCTTGCCCTTGAAATTACTCCCTGGGAGTATATAACTTATGAATATACGATGACAGATCATGATGGGTAAGTAATGCGAATCACATTTTGATCAGAATCGTCTCAAAAGAGAAGTATGATGAATATAAATTACCATACACCCTAAATTGCATAGAAAAAAGTATGTGATATTTAAATGTATGTGCAAGTGTTTGTGTGTAGGTGTATGTGCAGTGTTTGTGCGTAGGTGTTTGTGTGTAGGTGTATGTGCAGGTGTTTGTGTGTAGGTGTATGTGCAGGTGTTTGTGTGTAGGTGTATGTGCAGGTGTTTGTGTGTAGGTGTATGTGCAGGTGTTTGTGTGTAGGTGTATGTTCAGGTGTTTGTGTGTAGGTGTATGTGCAGATGTTTGTGTGTAGGTGTATGTGTGTATATGTTGGTGAATGTGCAGGTGTTTGTGTATTCGTTTTCCCCAGTTTTGATGTAAAATGAGTAAAGCCTTTTAAAGGACGGTTATTTCACCAACAGAGCGATATTTTTCTAGCTTTTAATAGCAAAATGCCCATTAAAATAAATTTTTAAAATTGTTTTACATACTCAATTACATATATACATTCGTACGCATATATACAGACATACATGCATACCTATATGCATACATGCAAACATAAATAAATAATATATACATACGTGTATATAAGTATATATATATATATATATATATATATATATATATATATATATATATATATATATATATTTATATATATATATATATATATATATATATATAATATATATATATATATATACTATATATATATATATATATATATATATTTGATTAGCATAAAAATTTCAGGAAGAATTTATTTTTTTGACATTCTCCGTCCATTCAGTAGGTTCAGTCAAGATAATCAATGTATATGTAAAGGTCTGTTGCACAACAAATCCTTCACGAGCTACTGTTTGGCAAGGAGGAAAATCCGTTCCGAAATTCTCGTGTAAAAAAAATATAAATATATACATGACCTACAGCACAGCAGCTCTGACAAGGATATGCATAAACTTTCGCTAAAGAAACACTTCCTAAATGGGCATACGATAAAATGAAGTGAGGAAAGATATAGTAGATTATAACATGTATGTTGAAAAAAAAACCGCATAGAGTTAGGTTAAATAAAGTCGCTAAGGTTAACTTAACCTACAACGAGTTTACTCTTAGTCCGTCTGACAGAATATGACAAAATTTTTCCAATCTATGTTTTCTTCGTGCCCAGGCCCGTTGATTTTTTTTTTTTTTTTTTGGCCCGTGATACCAACCTACCATTCTGTCTACCGGGTCCTAGCCAAAGGCACTGACCGGTCATGAAAAGTAGTAATGACGATTTTATTATTACAGGCAAAAAACAAAAATAAAGTTCTTTGCAAAGTCATAACAAATATATGCGAGACGTTCGAGCATGATATAATTATTTCTCTGAAAAATGTAGTTACTGAAAAAAGGACATGAATATTATTGAGAGAGAGAGAGAGAGAGAGAGAGAGAGAGAGAGAGAGAGAGAGAGAGAGAGAGAGAGAGAGAGAGAGAGAGAGAGAGAGAGAGTAAAATTATGTAAACACTCCATTTTTCCACCGAAGCATTACAAAACGAGAGTTCACTTATTGTATATTGTATTTGCCATTGTATCTCTATCTCTGCCACCTCATCTTACATAATGTCAGAATTATCTCGTATATCTAATAAATTGCATGTACCAATAAATCAATGAAAAATAATGCAATTTTAAATCCAATTTAATCAGGTTATTAGTAAAGAACATAAAATTATACAAAACTATAAGTATATAAATGTTGTTTCCTGAGTTTAAGTCTCCGGAAATGCATATAAATAGCACAGCAAGGGAAGCAAATGTTTTCTTGGCAAATGTAAGGGCAGCCTTCAGCACATGGACAAGGAAATGTTCAGAAATATTTACGTAACCTATGTGTGGCCAAAGCTTGAATATACAACCCCCTTTTGGAATCCACACTTGAAAAAACATATAGTTAAACTGGGAAAAGTTCAAAGACATGCCTGAACAGGTGCCAGAAGTACGCAATCTCAGTTATGAGGAAATGCTGAGGAAATTAGACTTACCGTCACTCGAAACTAGAGGAATGAGGGGGGGATATGGTGACGGTTTTTAAATTCCTTCATGGTTATGACAGAGTGGATAAGGATCGATATTTTGATATGGCTGGAACTAGAACTAGAGGTCATAGTTTGAAATTTCATAAGGAATCTTCTTTGGAGGATGTAAGGAAGTACTTTTTTTTAGTGTAAGAGTAGTTGATGATAGGAATTCGTTAAGCGAAGAGGAATTTAATGCTAACTCAATCCATAGTTTTAAGGACAAGTACGATAAGAATCACTAAGTACAAAAATGGAACTAACCAGGAGACGAGGAGTTACGAGCATGGAATCTTTCTCGTGAGCACAATTAGGTAATTACACACACACACACACACACACACACACATCCTAGTCAATACACTAGAAGTAAAGGAAAGTTTTTAAGCCAGATTCTTCATGACTCATGACTGGTTTCAAAAATGCAAGGAAAGTCTCCCAAATGAAAAGCTGGGAGAGATGGTGATCAACACGATGTTTTTGTGAGAGCCTTAAGCGTCTTCTTATCCTTGACATTAAACGTGCTTCTATCACTCAGAGGAAGAGTGCCGTCATTCAGACGCAATCAATATATGTGTGGCAATTTTAGTTTGGGTGCGACAGCAAGCTCTAAATAAAAGGATAGGAGCATCCCATACTGATCTGTCAATGCGGCATTAACACATCTGGTTACACATCAGTATATGCCGGTTTTACGTCATGGTCTCCCTTTTCTACCAAGGGATAGGACGGTTGCCTTCTTGCGAAGGACTTGTTTTGGCAGATGTAATCGTTACCCTGAGTGCATGCCCTTGCTAAACTCGGACCGTATAACTCGTAAAACCACACGAGAAAGCAAAAGTTATGCATCTACTTAAATATTCTTTACAGAAGTTAATTTTTGCATCTGGGTTTGTTGCTTGGCTTATGATAATAATAATACAGTAATAATAATTCTACTACTACTAATAATAATAATAATAATAATAATAATAATCCATCCATATACCTAAGCCTATTCCTCCTTATAAAGGGTGTGGCTGAGTCAAAGAAAATACTTTGACTTTACGTGGGAAGTAAATACAGAGGAGGGGAATCTCAGTAACCTCGCTCCGCCCCTTAGTAGACTTTTACGACACACAGGGGAACACGGAGGAAGTATTCCTCTCCCTCAGAGGATTAATAATAATAATAATAATAATAATAATAATAATAATAATAATAATAATAATAATAATAATAATCTTTTATTGTTTCTACGTATATTGGCAAAATGCTGCTTCTTAATTGTGATAATACTATGATTTTTATTTAATAGATTCTTCACCCAAGGATGGATCCCGAAATAAAGCCAATTGTCCAAAGACGTTCGCATTCTCAAATGTAGTGTTGAACTTATGCTAAATATGAGTTTAATTATACAATATATATATATATATATATATATATATATATATATATATATATATATATATATATATATATATATATATATATATATTTACTTTTCAAATTCACTGTCAGTAAATATAGAATATCTAATTAGTAATTCTGTGTACTTACCTAATTGTACTTACCTAACTGTGAATGTGTGTGTGTGTGTGTGTGTGTGCCTTTTATAATCATGACCAATCCCTTTATCGTGCAAGAAATATGCTATTACATTACGGACATAACACACACACTCTCTCTCTCTCTCTCTCTCTCTCTCTCACCCATACACACACACATACATTGTTAATCATGAGCAATGCTTGCTAATACAAAAATATACACTATTACATAAATGACGTAACCCATTCAAGGACAAGGTGAAGCGCTTCAGCAAAAAGTTGCAAGCTTTGTCCTTTGCATCGGCTCCTCGTTCTCCTCCTCCAACGCAAAACTCGTTTCCCTTCCCCCCCCCCATGTACCCTTTGCTTTTATTTCCCTCTCAATCATTCATGGCTAAATGGATGTTATTTATGTAATTTCGGTACAATACACTCTTCTAGATCTTCATACATATCAATTAATTACTGAGAAAAATTAAAAGACGAGCGAATACCGATATAATCGAGCAATCCATATAAGAACCAAGGTCAGCCTGTAATAGAACTAATAAAATTTAACTAAGGTATCACCAATATCTAGAGGTTCTAGAAAATTAAATTGACGAGAGAGAGAGAGAGAGAGAGAGAGAGAGAGAGAGAGAGTGAGAGAGAGAGAGAGAGAGAGAGAGAGAGAGAGAGAGAGAGAGAGAGAGAGAGAGAGTCTCCCTACATCCGCCTAAATTCTCTTACACTCTGTGTGCAAGAGAGAGAGAGAGAGAGAGAGAGAGAGAGAGAGAGAGAGAGAGAGAGAGAGGAGAGGAGAGAGAGAGAGAGAGAGAGAGAGAGAGAGTCTGTCTCCCCTACATCCGCCTATATTCTCTTACACCCTGGTGTGCAAGAGGGGGAAAAACTGCAATGTAACAAAAACCACCGCGGTGCAGACCAACTTTTTTCCGTGCCATAAAAATGCCAGCTCATATATCAAGTCCTCACCAACGCCAACTCGAAAACCAGATCCAACCAAACGAGGTGGATAATCAGATAATCGGCCAATATGCAATTAGAAGCCAAGATTAGAGGGATAATTGATAGAAATATTGAAGAACTAAGTTGAGCAAGCAGCTGAAGGTTGAAAGTCTGAAGTCAATAAGTCGTGGCCAGTAAAAGGCTTTATTTATGGGTCAGTGAATAAATATAGTGCTAAAACAATACAAAATTTATGTATTGACGTATTTATCCGTCATGCTCATCGGGAAAACTGAATGAATTCTGTACAACACGAAAAAAAATAAAATAAAAAAATGCGGTGACACGCGCATATATGTGTGTGTGTGTGTGTGTGTGTGTGGGTGTGGGTGTGTGTGTGTGTGTGTGATTACCTAATTGTGATTACCTAATTGTGTTTACGGGAAAGAGCCCAAAGCTCGTATCTTCCCGTCTCCTCATCGGTTCCATTTTTAGGCTTAGTGATACTTATCATACCTGTCCTTAAAACTATGGATTGAGATAGCATTAACTACCTCCTCGCTTAGCCAATTCCAATTATCAACTACTCTTACACTGAAAAAGTATTTCCTTACATCCTGCAAACAAGTTTTCTTACGAAGCTTCAAACTATGACCTCTAGTTCTAGAGCCAGCCATATCGAAATATCGATCCCTATCCACTCTATCATAACCATGAAGGAATTTAAAGACTGTCACCATATCCCCCCTTACTCTTCTAGCTTCGAGTGATGGCAAGTCTAATTCCCTCAGCCTCTCATCATAACCGAGATTGCGTATTTCTGGCACCAGTTTCGTGGCATGTCTTTGAACTTTTTCAAGCTTAGCTATGTGCTTTTTCAAGTGCGGATTCCAAAAGGGGGCTGCATATTCGAGTTTTGGCCTCACATAGGTTACATAAATATTTCTGAACATTTCCTTGTCCATGTGCCTGAAGGCTACCCTTACATTTGATAAGAATGCATATGCTGCCCTTACTACGCCATTTATATGTATTTCTGGAGACAAATCTGCCAGTATGTTTACTCCTAGATCTCTCTCATTTTCTGTCTCTTGAAGTTGTACTCCAGCCACCGAGTAGTCAAGCTTGGGCCTTCTTGCACTTGTACCCATTCTCATTACCTTACATTTTGAGGTATTGAATTTCATTAGCCACTTTTCTGACCACTCATGCAGATTATTTAGATCCTCCTGAAGTTCTCTACCATTGTTCTCGTTTTTTACTTTCTTCACAATCTTTGCATCATCTGCAAACATATTCATGAATGAATTTACAGACTCTGGTAGGTCATTTACATATACAAGGAACAAAAGTGGCCCTAAAACTGAACCCTGTGGAACTCCACTACTAACTCTTCTCCATTCAGACACTGAGTGTCTTACTCTAACCCTCTGTTCCCTTCCTTCTAAGTAAGTTTTTATCCATTCCAAAACATTTCCACCTATTCTAGCCATTGATTGCAGCTTCCTAATAAGTCTCCCATGTGGAACAGTGTCAAACGCTTTCTGGAAGTCTAGGAATATGCAATCTGCCCAGCCCTCTCTTTCCTGTAAGATTTGGCTTACCTCATCATAAAATTCTAATAAGTTTGTTACTGTTGATCTACCTTCTCTGAAGCCATGTTGCCTCACTGACAAAAAGTTGAAGGATTCCAAGTGAAGAGAGATATGTTTCCTTAGTAGTTTCTCCATAAGTTTGCAAACTATGCTGGTCAAGGAAACTGGTCTATAGTTCAGAGCCGTATCCCTCCTTCCCTTTTTGAAGATAGGTATCACATTTGCTTGTTTCCAGCATCTTGGAATCTCCCCCGACTCCAGTGACTCCTTAAATATGATACTTAGTGCCACTGATATTGTGTTTGCGCATTTTTTAAGCACATGAGGGGATATGTCATCAGGACCTGTAGCTTTATGAACATCTAAATCCATCAGCGCTTTGCATACCTCTGTGGCTGTAAGGTTGATGTACTCTAATACCGGCCCTTGAGCTTCTATCACTGCAATCTGAGGGGGTGGGGTATTTTCTACTGTAAATACTGACTGAAACTCCTTGTTCAATTCTTTGCAGATCTCTTCGTCCGTCTCAGTGATGCTTCCATCCGCTCTCTTTAGCCTTAAAACCTGTTCTTTTACCTTCAGTTTTCCTCTGATAAAGCTGTGGAAAAGCTTGGGATTTTCTTTAGCCTTCCTGGTGATGTCCCTCTCATAATCTCTCTCTGCCTCTCTCCTTTTACTTAGGTAGTCATTTCTTGCTCTTTTGTAGGTTTGCCAGGCATTTATGTTTTTTCTCCTCCTATACCTTTTCCAGCATTTGTCTCTCCACTCCTTAGCTCTTTTACACCCATTATCGAACCATTTCTCTCTGGCATGAATTACACCTACTTTGGTGACAGGTATGCAGCAATCTACTATCTTCCCATATTTCTCACAAAAGATGTCATACATTTCTTGTACAGATTTGTTGTAAAATAAGGTTCTCCAGTCAATAACTGCAAAAAGCTCATTCATTTTGATGTAATCTCCTTTCGGATAGTTCCTCCTCATGTCCTCAGTGCCTCTACTCTCAGGAAGAATGTCTTCAATGATATACTCCATCAACAACACACAGTGGTCACTCTTTCCAATTGGTGGTTCATACTCAATATTTTCAATATCCAACACATTATCTGTGAACACTAGATCAAGTAGTGATGGCTCATCCCCACCCCTGGCTCTTGTTGGTTCCATTACATGTTGGTGTAGGAAATTCCCTTGTACGCAATCTAGGAATCTTGCCCCAAATGAGTCCTCACCACTGTGTGGGTCAAGATTTATCCAATCTATCTCTTTATGATTAAAGTCTCCCATAATCAAAATCCTACATTTTTTCTCCCGCGCCATGTTAACAACTGAGTTTATGACTTCAATCGTACCTATATGACTTTCCTCATAAATTTCAAGCCTATTTTGGTTCCTTGGTGGGTTGTATACAACAGTTATTATAATGCTCTCTGACCCAGTATTTATGTGTGTGTGTGTGTGTGAATAGATAACGCAGCTAATCATTATTTTACCGATTGGGGTCCTTATCATATATTATCTATCGATTTATCTATATATAATATATCAATCTCTCTCTCTCTCTCTCTCTCTCTCTCTCTCTCTCTCTCTCTCTCTCTCTCTCTCTCTATATATATATATATATATATATATATATATATATATATATATATATATATATATATATATATATATATATATATAATTTTTACCTCGACTGGGACTTGAACCTAGGACACATAATTACAGTGCCAAAGCACTACCAACTACACCACAGAAGGTCTAAAAGGGAAACAAACCTTACAGCTATATCTCCTATACTAGGAATGAACGCATTCTATGTGTAGTTGGTAGGGCCTTGGCACAGTAATTATGTGTCCTAGGTTCAAGTCTGGGTCGGGGTAAAAATTATTGTTTTCACATATGGTAATGTGCTTATTTGATTATATATATATATATATATATATATATATATATATATATATATATATATATATATATATATATATATATATATATATATATATATATATATATATAAATTGGTGTGTGCGTGTGTGGTGAATGCACGTTTCTTGGCTCAGTCATCATCCTACCAATGGGGAATAGGGCCATATATATATATATATATATATATATATATATATATATATATATATATATATATATATATATATATATATATATATATATATATATTCCCTCCATTATTAGAGATAAAAGGATGATGATGATGATGATAATAATAATAATAATAATAATAATAATAATAATTATTATTATTATTATTATTATTATTATTATTATTATTATTATTATTATTATTATTATTATAATTGCAGTGGTTACGTATTCTTAAATATTTTCAAATATTTTTGAAAATATGTACAAAAATGCTCAAAAAACTCTCATTCTGGAACAAATGCAAAAGTCACCTGAAAACGCACTTACATTGGGAAAAAGGAAATCACATTAAGCCCTCTCTCTCTCTCTCTCTCTCTCTCTCTCTCTCTCTCTCTCTCTCTCTCTCTCTCTCTCTCTCTCTCTCGTTATCTCACTTACGTAACAAGTGTGTCACGTAGAGTCTCTCTCTTTAACCTTTAAAGCAGAAAATCTTCTGAGTTTCCTGCAAATTTTTTCACAAAACTTCCATTTTTGTTGAGTCTCCCAAATGTCCACATATCCTGGAGCAAGTCATGATAATTGCATGTAAATGCAACATGAACCACTGTATAAGGACAAATGTATAAATATAGAATATAGATAAAAAAAATTAAAATATGGTATTCATGCATGATAAATGTAGCTGAAAAATGAACAATAGTATAAAGTCAACTGTATAAAAAAAAAATGACAAGATCTGTCAATTAAGGAATTTTTGCATTTCTGAATATATATATGTACGCAAGTACTGTATAAATAAGATTACAGGCAAGCTTTGTGATATACTGTAGGTAATTTGATTATTACATGTAAGGTAGTCACCGTGGCTCAAGCGGTAGCGTCCACGACTTTGAGGCGTCAGGTCGAGGGTAGGCGCTCCGTCACGGTCTCAGGTTAGCAAGGGCATGCACTCAGGGTAACGATTACAACTGCCAAAACAAGGCCTTCGCAAGAAAGCAACCGTCCTAGCCCTTGGTAGAAAAAGGAATCCGTGACGTAAAACCGGAACAATTTGCTTACATGTAAGAGAAATTGCTAAATTTCTAATACTTACGATTTATAGTGAATTAATACTTCGGACAGATCAGCAAGTCAAATAATTCTAGTGATTATAATACAAAATCAAGATGAAATTATACTACAATGCCACAATTGTATGTCAAAGAAGTCTTCTGGCATCATAGTAACAGTGTGTGTAGTTTTTTGCTTTTAGAATCTACATTTCTTGACTAGGTCACCTAGCTTCCACAGGTCATGTAAGAGTATAAACAATGTTTTCTGTCATTATATTAATATTGTGTAACTTTTTGCTTCTAAAATCTATATTTCTTGACTAGGTCACCTAGATTCCAAAGGTCATGTTATGGTCACTTGGCGTCTACAAGGTCATGTTAGCCACTGTAAGAGGATAAACACCGTTTTGTTTCACAATTAGTCCTCATTCGAATGGGGGTAGACACAGACATGTTAGAGCTAGGGGAATAAGACTGGATGTCCTCCCCAACGTTCTGCGGTGGGACTAAGCCCCTTAGTCTCTTCCCGACTAATATAAAATAAACCAACAGACTTGTTTGTTTCTTGATTCTCTCTCTCTCTCTCTCTCTCTTTTTTTCTTTTTTTTTTTAAAGAAGACAGGAGTAAAGGAAACTGCAGAGAACAGAATAACGTAGGTTTCTTCAGAGACTAATTATGCTAATTTACAACAATAATCCATTCACTACAGCGAATAACAAATATTGTTCCAAAAAATGTCCCATTCTTTAAGCTAATGGGTCTAAAAAAAAAAAAAAAAATCGAGTCACGTGTGTTTGTCAATACCTTATACATTTACCATATTGGGTAAGTCGCTAGAGAGTCTGCATGTTGTTGTTGTTGTTGTTCCGATTTTACGTCACGGACTCCCTTTTCAACCAAGGGCTAGGACGATTGCATTCTTGCGAAGGACTTGTTTTGGCAGTTGTAATCGCTACCCTGAGTGCATGCCCTTGCTAATCTCAGACTGTGACGGGGCGCGAACCCTCCAACTGACGCCTGAGTAGCGGACGCTACCTCTTGAGCCACGGTGACTACTCCTTTCAATAATAATAATAATAATAATAATAATAATAATAATAATAATAATAATAATAATAATAATAATAATAATAATAATAATAATTTTATGACTGTGCAAAAAAAAAAAAAAAAAAAAAAATCGTTGTCCTACACCAAGTGAATTTTATGGGTTGTTAAGTAAGATACAACAGTAATAACATTGTTTCATATTACTGTAACTGAAACTCTAACCTCGCCATGAATTTGTCAAGCTTATTTATAAGAAAGTCCTTGATCACTCAGTTTGTCATACTTACATAAGTATATATTGGATCGACATACCTAGATAAATTTTAGTATACATTTCCAAGTACTGTGGCGCAGTCAGGTATCTTCAGGGATAATACAAAAGGTAAAATGTATATATTAATTCTAGAGGCAATGTAGCTGATTCGTTTTTCCTTTTTATTAGTAATGTAAAATTCTGTACTGAAATTCTTCATATATATATATATATATATATATATATATATATATATATATATATATATATATATATATATATATATATATATATATATATATATATATATATATTTGGATAAAATTCAAAATATATTTTCATGTCCTATGGCGCAGTCAGACTTCACAGCAACAGACTGGTAAATATCAGTAATAATTCTCGTGATAATTACCCTTATTAATTTTTCCAATTATTATTATTACTACAACGCTAAACAATGAAAATCTTTCATTAATGATGATTACCATTACAGAAAAAAGTACTTTTATAAACAAGGAAATCGCTCTATTTGACACAACCTGCGTTAGTTAAAGTACTGTCACAAGGAATTTCTTGTACTGAAAATACTTCATCTAATTTTTTTTTACACCTGCCAAAACAAGTCCTACGCAAGAAGGCAACCGTCCTAGACCCTTGGTAGAAAAGGAAGTCCGTGACGTAAAA
>JAXCGZ010016990.1:250000-257500 GCA_037179515.1 Halocaridina rubra
ACAATCTACAATCTATTGTTGCTAGGTACAGTATTAAATCTAGTTAAAACTCTCAAAAGATCTCTCTCTCTCTCTCTCTCTCTCTCTCTCTCTCTCTCTCTCTCTCTCTCTCTCTCTCTCTCTCTTTCTCCTCTTCTTCTTCTTGTTATTATTCAAATTCATCCTCTTTTTTGCACTGCCAGTGTAAAAGGTCACTTGTTGTCCAGGACTCTTCATCTTAATTAAATCTTCCTCCTTTTCGATCGTTATTAATCCAGTTGATTATCTATTTTCCTGTGTTTCCCTTAATATAGTTTCTCTTATTAGATCTTACTGTTTTTAACAGGCGTTTGTTATTTTTTTTCTTTGATGTTCTAAATCCTCGCCCTTCCTTTAATTGTGTACATCCTCCTCCTCCTTCACCCCCTCCTCATAATAGTAATAATAATAATAATAATAATAATAATAATAATAATAATAATAATAATAATAATTAGTAGTAGTAGTAGTAACAGTAGCAGCAGCAGAGTAGTAGTAGTGACAGTAGCAGCAGCAGAGTAGTAGTAGTAACAGTAGCAGCAGCAGCAGTAGTAGAAGTAGCAGCAGCAGAAATGTAGTAGTAGCAGTAGTGAGTGAAGTTTTTAATCGCACTCAAATGAGCCAAAGAGCAGGGCTGTTCAATTTACATAAGTGTTTTTTATTTTTAATACATATCAGTGTCGGGTTTGCGTTTATATTTTTAGATGTAATTAACAGGAGGTCAGAGTCTGTTATTGAGCGTTCATATTATTTCTGTTCAATTCGTCAATTTTACCTTACCGTATGCTGTTCTTATCCTGTTAATCTGCAATCAGAATTTTTCTGATCAATTCAGCTATTATTCTATAATCTGTAGTATTTTTTTTTAATGTATCTGTAATTTTTGCGCCGGTATTATATATTCTTTCTCTTAAGAATTTTTCTTTCTGGTGATTATTTTCTAAACAATTTTGTCTCATTGAGATTAATGAATTAACAGAAAAAATTCTCATTTATGATCAAAGTTATTTAAAGTGAAATAAAAAATATTTTTGTCATATAGGATAAAATCAATATAACAGAAATAATCTCAATATTTTCTTTCTCCTTTAGAACAAGTTATTCTGAGAAGATTTTTTTTTTTAATATTAAATCAATTCAACAAATGAAAAAATAGCAAGCTATTTTCTTGTTTATTATATAATTGATATGAGGGAAAAATTTAAAAAAATTTTCTCATTCATAATACAATTTTCTAACACAAAGTTTCAAAGTCTTTCTTCACTTTGCATAAAATTACTTACCAGAATTTTTTTTCTTATTTAAGGTTAAATTTAATTTTTAAAAAAATATTTCCATGTCTGTCTCGTTAAGGAGTACATTAATATTGCAGAAAAAAACAGTAATTTCCTTTCCCATTATTACTCTATATTTGTATCATTATTTTTTTTTGTATTGTCATTTTTATAATAGTTTCGCATAGCTTTAAGTAGCGAATATTGCAATACTAATTATAATAATATTCCCCTCCTTCTCCTCTCCCAGTTTTCTGATTGCTTACTGCTATATATTTAATTATTGATCTAAATTGTCAACGTTTTCTAACCATTCTTCAAATGGGTTTCTGGAAATCAGTATTCAATCTAGAGTATTCAACAGTAAACTGTCGATATATTGAGAGAGAGAGAGAGAGAGAGAGAGAGAGAGAGAGAGAGAGAGAGAGAGAGAGAGAGAGAGAGAGAGAGAGAGAGAGAGAGAGAGAGAGAGAGGATAAGAATATCAATAATAAGAGAGAGAGGATAAGAATATCAATAATAACATTAATTTTTCCATATTTCACAAAACTTGGTGATGAAAGATCCTGGTGAAACGCAAATAACTTATTACAATTACTTCATTAAAAAAAAAAAACACACAATAAGTAATGCCCTAGAAAAGGGTCAAAAATTAAAATTTGCTCGAATTTATAATAAAAATGCAGTAATACCGACACGTGGGCCGTACTGCTATCTCTTGCACACACTCATTACAGTTTGAATAAACAGGAACTCTCTCTCTCTCTCTCTCTCCGCAAAAAGGGCGTTAATTTTCCCAATTGAGCCCAAGAGGAAAGCCCTATCTCCCCTCATTCATTTTTTTAAATTGTCGAGGTTACGGGGATAGGATGACTTGCCTTTTATTAAAAATGCTAGAATGAAAGTTTCGCCTTGAATTGGCAACCCCCGTTAAAAGGCAGATTATGTCTCTTGTATATAGATATGACTTTACAATACAACCGTTATTACTAAACTTTTACAATAAATCAGGAACTAGCTCTTACAAAAATTAAAAAAACAGGAAACCTGAAGCAAAAGATGAAAAAATCTTCGTATCTTAAAAAAAAAAAAGATATATATAAATAAAGCAGAACTTTCAGCACTGTAACTCAGTGCTCTTTTATGTTTTAATATTATTTAATTAAATTATAAGCCCGTTTGACCAATAAAGGATTTGTCACATAAGTTGCGATTAATATTGTAAATACCCGCTTCTAAAGGTTCTTTTTCTTGTTTTTTTTTTTTTAAATTGTGGGCAACCAATTGTTTGTACGTTTAACAAAATATAATAGTTATAGACAAAAGTTCCCTGCAGAATAAATTACTCATTCTGCAG
Organism: Halocaridina rubra; assembly: GCA_037179515.1. Classification (NCBI taxonomy): domain Eukaryota; kingdom Metazoa; phylum Arthropoda; class Malacostraca; order Decapoda; family Atyidae; genus Halocaridina; species Halocaridina rubra. Next base: position 252,650 of record JAXCGZ010016990.1, read on the forward strand.
TAAAAAATAGTGGTGTTTAAAACAGTTGTGGGTTATGAGAAAGGCAGCACTACATAACTGTAATTCAATTTTTACTGTACACTGTGGTTGTACTTGTCCATCAATTCCACACATTTCTAGAACACAAATGCCTACTATTAATCTATGTGCTCTTATTATTGATTTCGAATTACTAATATTTACTTATTTAAGGCTGTAATAATACTAAATACATTATAGACGAGCTCTGATATGTGCAACACTAAGAAACAAATAGTAAATGCATGGAACGCTATATAGAGCAAGGAGGCACGACATATTAGTGTACTATATTTAATAATGTTTTTAACGTATTGTGTCATTATTAATCCCAATTATGAATATGAACAGAGAAAGATTGGAATTGAGGAAGCGAAGCTGGATGGTCTTCATAACGTCCAGCGGTGCACTCGATCGGGGGTCTGTAACCTCCCGGGTCGAGTATTCTAATTACTACGCTATCACAGTCCCCCTAAAAAGGCTTCCTTGACGACTTTGGATTGAATCCCACAGCATCTCAGACTCAGGTTTAATGTACTAGGCTAATCTACTCGTTTCTTAAAGTATGTGAGTAACTGTCTCTCAATACGGTATATCTTTGCTTTATAAATTCATCCTGTGATATATGGTGAATCATGACCCCCCCAAAAGCACTCCTAAACTAATACCAGTGCTCCATCTAGGAGAAAATGGACAAATATCTACAAAAACACAAAATTAAGCGTTAGTAAAAGAGGAAAAATAATAGGTAATTGATGAAAATGATAAGGTATTAAATTGATTCAGTGTGAAACGTTTATAAAATTGATAACAGATCTGAGAAATTTGGTGGCTTTCAACACACTGATCCAGGAACTGAATGTTGTATAATCTTAGTAAAATGCTCTTGATGCATTGGCAGTATACAGAGAAGTTTATGGTGAAGAACTAAAGAAACCAACTAAGAAATGATCCAATACCTCTCCATGAACAGCCTCAACAAAATATTCTAAGTATTGCAGAGAAAGTGAATTACAAAATTAATCTATGTACATATGAATTAATGTTTATAATTCTGCTCCTAATTAATATGCCTGCATTCTAAAGAAGCTTTTCATAAAAATTTGAAAAACATAAGCAAGGGAAATTATAGTTACAAAATAAAAAAATTATCAAGTGCATAAATGCACACATAGTGCATATTCTATTACTTGTACAGTTTTAACATAAAAGCCTAAAAGAAAAAATAGAAATATGAATATAGAAAAGATAATTATCTGTACAGTATTCCTCCAATTCATTCAAACTCACTTCACATGTCCAAAAACAGTCTCCAAATCCCTCCAGTACTCCTAAATACTATTTAAGTACAGATCACTGTACATATTTCAATTTACAATTATATAATGATAGTTTTATAATTGACAAATACTGCATCTTTATGCAAACCAAGACTTGTACAAAATATACCAAACAGAGAGTCTTTTCAGTTACAAAAATGAAAGTTCAGCACTATTATTATTATTATTTACTATACATTGCTTTGTTTTTATTAGAATACAGTACAGGTTTATAGTACAGAGTACTTTAGAGAATATATGCTTGGTAATACATGATGTACAACTTCCATATCACTTAAAATTTATATACTGTATTAGGAACATATGCTGAATAATAAGCGATGGAACGTAAACCCAACTGATAAGCGAATGACAGTTATATGCTTAAGAGTAGGCCTGTTTTTGAAACTCGAGCAAGACTCGATCTTAAACATGTTTCTTTTTTAATTTAAAAATTCTCCTTACATGTTCTAAGGATAGCATGATTTCAGCTTTTAAGTTTATACATAGTGTTGATAGAGGAAAAAAAACAGTTTGTTTGACTAAAGATGTTCTATAACAATAGAACATAACCAGTAACATATATTTAAAAAAAAAAACAACCGGTAAATGCTTATCTTCACACCCCAAGCTTGTATATAAGAAAAATATATGAAACTAAATAAAATTAATTTAGCAACTCATTTCTTAACTAGGAATGGACTTTGTAAATAACCCTTGCATCCCTAGCTTAATATACTGAATTTCAAATGGGATTTTTTTTTTTTTTTACAAATGGAGATGTGATCATGAATATTTACAGATACAGGTATAATAAAAATATATATATATTTCTTCACTATTACATCCATCAAATTCCCTCCTATTTTATGATGTTTATGTAGGTCTCGATATTGTATGATTTTTTTGAGTGGCTTTGAAATCGTCATACATTACTCATTTGTAGCTTAAGATAGGATAGGTTAGGTTATGATGTAAGGTCAGGTTAGGAATAATTTCACATGGTCTTGAAGGTCAAATTCATTCACAACACATCATAAACACAGGCAAAACATAACTTCACATCCAAAGGGAGATGGGTGCAATGATACCATAAAAATAATAATAATAATAATAATAATAATAATAATAATAATAAGGATCACTTCCAAAATTGACACCTAATGTCCATTTTTAGGTGCTTACTCTGTAATTGGGGAACAAATGACAGGTGCTTATTGTGGGACTGAGGCACGCTAGGTCCTAACCTAACCTATATAAACTACAAATTCTGTATTCTGAAGGTTTTTATTAACCAGTTCCATGCAAGGAGCCTAACTTGGGAGTGAAGCTGAATTACATGGACTACCTGAGAGACCAGAGTCCCCACTACTTCCTGATATGTGCCTCGCTGCTGTATAAACTCCCAAACTCATCCGACTGAGGTATGCAAGGCTTCAAATTTGAGTTAGCTTAAGTTACCTGGGTTAGGTTAAGTTAGTTAGATTGGGTTTGGCTATTTAACTACCCACCGCCACCCACCAATGTCAGTTTTAACACACAAAAATGTGATTTTAGAGTTATACAATCCTAAGAATAATTCAAGACACATCGAACCCTATCAGAATATAATAGCTTAAACTAAAAATAGGAGTTCATAAAACGAATCTTTACCTACGTCAGGCGCCTATTCTGGGACTGAGCCAATAATAATAATAATAATAATAATAATAATAATAATAATAATAATAATAATAATAATAATAATAATAATAATAATAATTCGTTTTATGCACCCCTTCCATAGTCTACCCGAGAAATCAAAGTAACCACTACAGTACTTCCTAAATTGTGTCTGATTGCTCTATAAACACCCAAATTCACCCCATTACGATATGTAAGGCTAGAGTTAGGTTGGGTTAATTGGGTTATGTAAGGGTAGGTTGTTGGGTTAGGTTATTTAAGTATCCACTGCCACCCACCAATACCGGTACTAACACTAAAATATAGTGATTTCTAAGAAAAACAATTAGTAATAATAATAATAATAATAATAATAATAATAATAATAATAATAATAATAATAATAATAATGAAGCGAAGATTACATATCAATATTACAGGAAAAATAGGAGTTAAATTGTTTGAACATCTAATGGCTTACCTTAATGGTTGATATGCCTGTTCTGAAAACGAATTGAACAAGGCCAAATGGCTATCTTACTCACGTCATTATATTTCAACGGGCATTTAAGTTAAAAAGTTTTAAAGAATGTGGACTTCTGGACTATGGGCGATAATTTATGAATTAAAAGAGTAACACAATTCACCCAAATGTGCCGTCAGATTGGCAGGTCCTTCAGTTTGTTAATGTAAACACCTGAAGGGTGAACCACTCCAGTTTCTCCTCCAGGAGGTTTGAGAATCTCTTGGTTTATCAAATGTCTTGAAGTACAAAAGGTAAGGTCTCATGAACATATTACATAATTTGTTTTCGTTTCGAAAGCACAAAACATGAAGGAAAACTATGCACAAGTGTAATCACGGTTGTCAGTCACTTTCTAATGTAATCTGAACTGAATAGCAGAAATGTGCCATGGATCAGGGTTTGCCAGCAGCCAGATTGACCATTTCATGTCCAAAGTTTTTGGAATTTGGCCATATTTTGAACTCTGTGGCCACGAAAAAATAAATTTGGTCAGTTATGCAAATGTGGCCACTAATTTTGCAATTTTTACTAAGATTTTAAATCATATGCATTATTAACTTAGTTTAATATTGTTATCGCAATATTAGCGGTGTTTGGTTGGTGGTGACGCTCTTGATGCAAATTGACTGTTAATGAAAATGTTTGCTCAATGACGTCATAATGATGGTAGCTGGCTTATAGTTTGTTACTATGACTTCCTCAATAACACCAACCATGCTTGAACTTTGTTCTGTACTTGTATAAAATAAATGCACAAAGCTCCCTCTCGCTATTGTTGCTATAAACTTGATCCAATTCTCTTGATAAATACCACCAAACACGCTGCAACTTCGGTTTGTACTCGTATAAAACACGTACGCAACAGCCATACCGGCTTGGGTCCATGTCTGAATTTGATTGTCACTAAGTTAGTACGACGTAGACTTTGTGTTGAAAATGTTGTTCCGTTCAAGATATCAGACATTTGGTGCTCTTTGGTGATAGTTCTATTTCATAAGCTTTAATACTGCAATATTTTGCATATACTTTACTCACATTGTGATAAAATGCAAGTAATATGGTCAGTTTCGTAAGAATGGTGATTAATGTTTTGTTCAAGCAAACCTATGCTGATCCTTACTATCTTGCTAAGCACAGAGATAGCCTTGATCAAAGGCTGTACAACGAAGATGGAACATACAAAATTGTAGAAAATGTAGACTTTGGAATTGAATCTGATCAAGATATTAGGACGTACTTGATCAGCTGTAGCACTTCTCCTGATATGGAACAAGAAAATAATAAAATAGTCTGTGAAAGTTAGGTGCCAAGCTATGCTTCAAGAAT
>JAXCGZ010016990.1:267500-309207 GCA_037179515.1 Halocaridina rubra
AACAAGCCGTGTCAGCACAGCGTTGTCTTTGTGGTATTTTGGTGGCCCCTTGGGTAATCTCATAGGCGCTGTGGCTATCCAGTATGGTGGCATTAACTTGGCCCTCAGCATTGTCTTTTTGGTACATCTTACAAATTTCTTTTATACTGTATTTTACATCAAAGAAAGCCATGGACCTTTTGCTGCTATCAAACCTACTGAAGAAAGTGCTAAGGCAGAAAGCAACTTGGAGAAGGAGGACATATCAAAGACTCGAATGTTTCTTGATTTCTTCAACTGGCGCCGCGTTATCGAGGCTTTTAAGACTGCTTTGAAACGTCGAGATGGTTATTCAAGAATGATTCTGTTAACTGTCATTCTCAGCAATATGCTTCGGCGAGCTGCTAGAGGTAGGAGTCGTGAAGACTGTACTCTTTTCTTTCATACATTTTTTGCAGTAATACTGTGATTGCAGTTACTCCGTTTTCTTCAGAATTTTTTGTTGTTGTAATACTTTGATTGCAAGAAAGGCCATTCATGTTCTATAAAAGTGATATTTTAGTATTTAACGAAAAAAGCATTTCTCTTTCATTTACTTGCCATGCATCTGCATGAAATGTTAAAACCAAGAGACATTAGTGCCCTTACATAAAAATTTAATTTTCTGTGTTCATTATGAAGGCAAAACATTTAACAGAAAGTAAATTTCATTTATACTCAAATGTTGCTTCACAAAGGGTGCCCTTTTTCTTTATATTGCTTGCATAGAGTATCTCCCATCCTATTTTACAGCTGTAAAGCAAATATTGATATTCTCTCTCTCTCTCTCTCTCTCTCTCTCTCTCTCTCTCTCTCTCTCTCTCTAGGTTTTTTCATGTACAGCTTCGTAAGGCGATCCTTGGGATGGGATGCAGCAATTTACTCATACTGGACAAGCTACCGCACCTTGATCGCTGCTGGAGGTAAATGATTTCTTTATATATATTATTCCATTTAATATTGACATATATAAGTAATATAAAGATGCATATATATATATATATATATATATATATATATATATATATATATATATATATATATATATATATATATATATATATATATATATATATATATTATTTCTTTCTTACAACAGGTTCCTTAGTACTGGTGCCGATTCTCACCCGTCGAGTTTCGATTGGTGATTGCTTCTTGATCGTGGTCGGTTCTCTATCCCTTATCGGTGAATATTGCTGCTATGGTTTCGTCAGTGGACTAGCTACAGCCTTCATGATGTGGATGGGTCCATTAGCTGGACTCATCTCCAACGCTAGTATCATCGCCCATAAGTCCTTTGCCACCAAGCTCGTTTCACCTGCCGAAAAAGGTGAGATGCCAAGGTCCTGCAGTGTATATATATATATATATATATATATATATATATATATATATATATATATATATATATATATATATATATATATATATATATATATATATATATATATATATATATATATATACCAGTACATTAGCAATTTTAGTTTGAATATATGAAATAAACTCCAAATATAATAGTCTTTGAGCATTAAAAATTTATCTTCATATAATCTTCAGGCTACAGTTACTAAACATGTTTTCTGAAGAATATATTTAAAAGTGTACTTTTTATACACTGCATTAGGAATGATTTATCACATCGTATATGAGTTCAAGTTTTTATTTTATTTTGGTGTGGTTAATTATAAAGACCAATAATTCCTTGTGCAATTAATAAATATTTCTCTCCTTGATAGGTCGTGTGAGTGCTGTAATGGCAGCTACTCAGTGCCTAATGCCCATGGTTGGTTATGCTATGTATGCTCCTATATATCACAAAACTGTGGAAACTTTTCCAGAGGCTCAGTATTTCATTGGTGCATGTATTGTTGCTGTTATCATGATAATATTTTTGTAAGTGGAATCTCTCTTTTCTTTCTTGCAGTGACATATATTTCTGAAGACACTCTTTGTGACATAACTAATAATACTGAAATTATAACTCATTATTTAGTAAATGTTTTTTCTCATTTATTTATACTTTGGTTTTTACTATTTATTTTTATTTTCAACAGGGCCTACCATCTAACAGACATTGCCAATGCAATGAAAGGCACAGACACAGAAGAAGAAGAGACTAAGAACAATAATGCTAAAGATAAAGTGGAACCTAAGCTTAGTCACGCTTGCATAACAACTCCAGAAACTATCAAGGCACCTTTCTCTGGACTTGAGACTCAAGATGACAAATCATCAATGAATACTTATGTAGTGAATATCAAATATAACTTGACTGATGATCAGCTTTCCAGAGATTCTACAAAGAAAGCTGACTTCGCAAACATGCACAAAGATATTATTGGCTATGAAAATAAGTTAAGCGATGCAGAGATCCTTCAGTCTGAAGGCGAAAATGGTAAGTGTGCTTCTCATACAGATGGCAACATAAATTCAAAACAAAGCGACCATAGAAGATACTCCAGTCAAATGTAGTAACAGGGGCAGGTAATTTTTCAGCAAACTGTTTCAGTAATCCACTTAAGGAAATGATAGTACTGCACGCCAAATAGCTTCATAAGCTCTCAAGTCTTTCACGAAATCCATGACTGAAGGTAATTTTAAGGTAAATTTTAATGTGCGATAAAGTTCTTCCCTGTAGCTAATGACAATCCATCTTTGTTACTTTGTCCAGCATGAGGCATAATTTGCAAAGAGAACACATATTTATGATTTTAAGCGAGAGGTAAATTTGCAATAAATACTGCGTTTTATCAATAGAACAAGCAGTTAGGTTGTGAATTTAGTATTTTTTTCTGTTTCTAATGGAAAAAAAATGTCCAATTACAAATATAAATTGCCAAGTATTCTTTATTTGTTAAGAAGATTTATGTTTATGGAATCAGAAGTAGCCTTCGCCGAAGAAGATTTATGTATATGGAAACAGCAATGGCCTTCGCCGGTGGCGTTACTGGTGCAATAGTTCCTACAGAAATACAACATAAGAAACTATAGCCTAAGTATAATGGAATGGGTTGTAAAGTTAATGGAAGATTTGCATATTGCTGGTGACGACATTTTCCAATTACTTTCACCCGTGTACAAAACAAAGCTGTCGCCATTGATCTGGACTTTTTTTTTTTTTTTTTGTCATGTATCATGAACATCCATCGTATCCATCGTGAAAACCCATATTTTCATTACCATTAGTATTTAATTCAGAGGCTGCTATATAGGTAATGCAACTATAAAAACTTGTAGAAGTGAAGGTGCTCTCTAAGGGTATTCACAGAGTTCTTCGTATTTAAAGTCTATTTTAGCCGTATGTAGTGTTGACAATAAATATGTGCATCTGTATTAGTGGAAGGACCAGTATCCGGGTTTCTACGTCTTCTCTATTAATGATCTCTGTTATATAAAAAGGATGTTAAAGCCGCTAACTTAATACTTTCATGCTCTCAGAATACAGGTAAAAAAACACTATATACGCAATGATCAGAGCAGGTCCTTAACTTTAGAGTAAAAACTTATTTTCGCAACTAAAGCTGAGCAAAGAGGTAATAATTTTAGACTTCAAAGTTATTCCATGTAGCACGCAAGTAACGGCCACACTGAATGCAATCTGCTTGGAAATTAGAGGGTAGCTGATTACCTAGTAGATCAGCAGCTAGAACTAATTCATGTCGTACAGTGCGAATAACCATACTGCATGTAGCTGTATCCAGTATGGCCACTCATATTTGAAAACGCGTTCTAGTTTTTGTCACCGTTCAACTTCTACCCTCCAGACAAATCGCGTTTAGTGTGGCCGTACCTTAGGGATTAAAATTATATTCGAGTATTCTTTTTCTTGGTCAATGGTACTTAAATAACAATGATTAGATGACGTAAGAATGATGTTGGACTTAAGAATTTAACTTAAATGTTCTTTGTGAGAAGTATCCACGCAGCCTAATTTTAATGATAAATTTGCAATTTCCCTATTTTTACATTATAACAAAAAGAGACACTGCCTATTTTCTATCAATCTTTATTTTGATTATGGCTTCATTTTTTTAATCCCCTGATCAACAGAATTGTGTTAGAATGTGCACACAATATATGTAATGCATAACTCCTTGTAGTGTTTATGTAGCTATTCTTAAAACTAGTCTCATTTTATATACTTAAGTTTATTTTATATTTGTCTGTTTTATTGTTCTTTTTCATAAATATACGAAAAGGAAACTTCTTTTATTTATTCATGTGACTTTTTGGAACATGTGTTAAATTTAGTAGTGTTTATTACCATTTGAAATCATGAAGGGCATTAAGCAAATATATATCCTTCATACACTATACTGTCACGGTCTGAGGTTAGCAAGGGCATGCACTCAGGGTAACGACTACATCTGCCAAAACAAGACCTTTGCAAGAAGGCAACAGTCCTAGCCCTTGGTAGAAAAGGGTTAGTGACGTAAAACCGGAACACTATAGTGAATTAAAAGATATTAAGCGGATTAATTTAGAGGTTTAGTTTCCAGAGTTTAGATAATTTTATATATATGGGCACCATCTCCCTAGTAAGTGGGTGCTCTAGTCAAGGCACACGTTCATCAGAAGACAAACATACCTGAAATACTCCTCTCAGCTCCTCGGGGGATAAAGGGTTGCTATAATTCCCCTCCTTGCCCAGTTTAGGTCACACACAGGGTATGTGGGCAATAAATAATTAATTATGAAGTCTGGGCATATGCTGAACAAGAGCCTTTCAAGTAGGCCTTTTATTGCACCTGGGAGGAAAACTGGGCTATGTGGACGTTCTTCTGGTCAGAATAATTGGAGACAACCATTACCAAAGATAATCTAAAAGTCCAGCAAATACTATGAAACTCACTAAGGTGAGAGAAATATACCACCTATTTATGGAAACCAAGCAAATAATAATAATAAAAAAACACTTTAATTAAATATATTGATGGCGAGAGTGGGGAATGTTCATATTTTCACAAAAGAGTGAATTATCTTCAACACCGATATGGTGAAGTGAACTAGAAACAATATTCGGTAAATTTTGAGATAAGGGAATTATTTTTGGTGCGTCCTAACCTAATCTCACCTGGGGGAGCGCATCCTCCCTAGCCGGGGGTTTCGCCTCCACCCCCTTAAGGGTATTTTTTCCCTATATAAAAAGTATATTCCATTCATCCCCATTTCTATAATAATACCAAATATTCTTAGTCGACATTCACACGAATCTATATTTTGCCTCTCATCAGATCCTGGGTTTTAGTGTATCTGTTGTTGAGAAATATCACATTGAGATGAAAACACCCTTAAACGTGCTTACTACACAAGAGAGAGAGAGAGAGAGAGAGAGAGAGAGAGAGAGAGAGAGAGAGAGAGAGAGAGAGAGAGAGAGAGAGAGAGAGAGAGAGCACCTTGTAGTGCAGTCTATGCCCCAACTTAACAAGACAATCACTCAACCTGCCCCTGAGCAAGATTCGAACATACCCTGACAGCCAATTAGTGTACACAAGTAGTTATCGATTAAACCAATGAAGGTCTAAAGGAAGGAAACTTCCATATTACCTGCTAGTTCAAGGAATGAAAATTTCCACTTGAAAATCTCATTATATTACTTCCACTCCTCAGGGGACCGGTGTAATATAAAGATTATAAAGCTCAAGTTGGGAAGTGACATGCTGTTGTTCGTGTCCATAGTGGAGCATTAAGAAGACCATCCAGCGTTATTTCCCCAGCTCCACCCTGTCTGCTTCCACCCGTGGCTTATCATGTTAGTCTCTTCCTTTTATACATGGCAACGTGTTTATGTGTAATTATGAGTATGTGAAGTTTAGAAGTATTGCAGACTAAACATAAAGCATTACAGAGATGGTATTACTAAACAGTAAGGTAACATATTAACTGCTGAAAGGATATGGCACTTCAGCATGGTGTAGATACCTGTTAAAGTGCACCTGTTATAAAGGCCGGTTATTAAAGCAAGACCAGGTGTGACTCCATGCTTTCTAAGGTGTTGAAAAACTGAATTAAGTATCCGCATTGCTATTGGTCTTTGTAAATTATATATTTATAAATACCTAATGGGATAAGGATATCACCTTCAAGCAGGATAATTGTCCAGCCCTACAGCCCCCTCCACAGCTAATATGGAGTTGCTGAAGTTGGGCTTGGACATCAGCTTGCTGCAAGCACCTACTTGTGCTTGATACACTACCCATCAGCTGTGTTCATGTCGATCATGAAAGTAAGGTGTAGGAAGTTCATTATTACATTAAAGGTTGTTTGAATTAGATCTTGAATTTTTTTGTAGTTTATTATTCCCTTTATCATTTCACGAGAAGCCAAAAACAGGTTCTCCTTAGGTAAATGTTCACTTTCACACCCTCCACTTATGAAGAAAAAAGTAACTGATTACTTACACACTTCCAACAAGTTATATGAAAATACCTAATTCTGAAAAAAATCTAAAACAATTGTAAAACAAGTATTTCACTTATGAACTTGTTTCTGAACTACCCTAATTAGTTCAACCAAACGTAACATAATATAAGAAATATCATGATTTTTTTTTTTTTTGCTGACTGGGGATGTGAAAGTAGAATTGAAGAAAAAAAGAACCTGTTTTGAAATATCATAAAATGGAGTATAAAACTAAAAAGAGTAAATGTTTACTTTCACACCCTAACGAGTGACATGAAAATACATCAGATTAAAAAAAAATATTTCAAGTAAAAAACTATCTATGGCTGAGTTAACCTAACAAAACCCAATTCGGTATTATAATAAATTTCATGATTTTTTTTTCCATCGCTGGGGATATAAAGGTAAACATTTGTCACCACTTGCACTGTAGGGTATTTGGTGGATTATATGCAGATGAGATGTTGATGGCCTCTGTCAATATGATTGGACATGTGATTGTGAAATTGATGAGATTGGTGGCATTTTCTTAAGAAGAAGGATGGACATGTTAGCATTGAGTGAAACTACGTTGACAGGGAAAGCTGAGTTGCATTTTGGTTTTGTGATAGGCAGGACATCCAGAGAAGGTAGAAGGCGTGGAACTGTTTGTGAGTGAGGTGATATGGGGCACCCAAAATTTAGTTATATTTAATGCCTCCAAGACAGTTTCTATCTCTTTATCTTCTCCTTCTGATAGCCCTATTGTCTTCGAAACTAACCAAATTTACCCTCTTAATCCTATCAACATATTAGGAATCCATATAGCCTCTAACTTGTCTTGGAGGAAGCACATAATCCAAATTTCTAAATCTGCATTAAAAAAAAAAGGGAGTTCTTTTTCGTTTTCGTCATTAGTTTCCTCTTTACAGTTGCTTAATATTTATAAAGGTCTTATCCATCCCTGCTTAGAATACTGCTCACACATTTATAGTGCTTCTTCCTATACTTATCTAATTGATAGGGTTGAATATGAGGCACAGACTCATTAATGATCCTTCTCTTACTCCTAATCTGGATTCTCTTTCTCTTCCATCGCTGCTCTGATGAGTTGGGGAGTTGCATCCCTCTCCCACTGCCGAGGCCACGTAACACTCGATAAGCGGCCTCGTCTCTCAGGTACTGTGTGGAGATCTGTAGATAGCGGATTGGTCAATGCAGCTACTGCTTCCTCCCATCTACCTCCAGACTCTGGAAGTCTCTTCCTTCTTCTATCTTTCAAATTCTTGTGACCTATATTCCTTCAAAATGCTGAGCTATTTATTATCTCAGGGCCTAGTCCTCCAGATCTCGAGGTCCTCAGTACTTCGACTAATTTTTCAGTCTACCCTTTTCCTTTGTGTACCACTACCTCATCTCCGCCTTGTTCATAAGCTCTTTCTTTTCTTTCGTCTTAATGTTTTCTCGTGTCCGGGCCTTCATTGATGAGGGCAGTTTTTTTTTTTTTTTGGGGGGGGGGCCTGTCCCGGTGTCACAGAAATAAAGAAATTACATATATATATATATATATATATATATATATATATATATATATATATATATATATATATATATATATATATATATATATATATATATATATATATATATATATATATATATATATATATATATATATATTCTGGCACCAGTATTATCATTTACTGACTTTTCGTGATTCATGACTTGTCCAGTAAATTATAGTGTTTGATGATAATACGTTGTACCTCTTCCTTATTTATGTAAACGAAATATACACTTATCATGCATGCGGTAATTTGTTCAAGGAAATTCGAGGAATAGGACTTTAGAATAAAAGAAATACAAACTGGATGTATTTTGCTTACATTGATTAATATATATATATATGTGTGTGTGTGTGTGTGTGTGTGTGTGTGTGTGTGTGTGTGTGTGTGTGTGTGTGTGTGTGATTACCTAATTGTGATTACCTAATTGTGTTTACGGGAAAGAGCCCAAAGCTCGTATCTTCCCGTCTCCTGATCGGTTCCATTTTTAGACTTAGTGATACTTATCATACCTGTCCTTAAAACTATGGATTGAGGTAGCATTAACTACCTCCTCGCTTAGCGAATTCCAATTATCAACTACTCTTACACTGAAAAAGTATTTCCTTACATCCTGCAAACAAGTTTTCTTCCGAAGCTTCAAACTATGACCTCTAGTTCTAGAGCCAGCCATATCGAAATATCGATCCCTATCCACTCTATCATAACCATGAAGGAATTTAAAGACTGTCACCATATCCCCCCTTACTCTTCTAGCTTCGAGTGATGGCAAGTCTAATTCCCTCAGCCTCTCATCATAACCGAGATTGCGTATTTCTGGCACCAGTTTCGTGGCATGTCTTTGAACTTTTTCAAGCTTAGCTATGTGCTTTTTCAAGTGCGGATTCCAAAAGGGGGCTGCATATTCCAGTTTTGGCCTCACATAGGTTACATAAATATTTCTGAACATTTCCTTGTCCATGTGCCTGAAGGCTACCCTTACATTTGATAAGAATGCATATGCTGCCCTTACTACGCCATTTATATGTATTTCTGGAGACAAATCTGCCAGGATGTGTGTGTGTGTGTGTGTGTGTGATTACCTAATTGTGATTACCTAATTGTGTTTACGGGAAAGAGCCCAAAGCTCGTATCTTCCCGTCTCCTGATCGGTTCCATTTTTAGACTTAGTGATACTTATCATACCTGTCCTTAAAACTATGGATTGAGGTAGCATTAACTACCTCCTCGCTTAGCGAATTCCAATTATCAACTACTCTTACACTGAAAAAGTATTTCCTTACATCCTGCAAACAAGTTTTCTTCCGAAGCTTCAAACTATGACCTCTAGTTCTAGAGCCAGCCATATCGAAATATCGATCCCTATCCACTCTATCATAACCATGAAGGAATTTAAAGACTGTCACCATATCCCCCCTTACTCTTCTAGCTTCGAGTGATGGCAAGTCTAATTCCCTCAGCCTCTCATCATAACCGAGATTGCGTATTTCTGGCACCAGTTTCGTGGCATGTCTTTGAACTTTTTCAAGCTTAGCTATGTGCTTTTTCAAGTGCGGATTCCAAAAGGGGGCTGCATATTCGAGTTTTGGCCTCACATAGGTTACATAAATATTTCTGAACATTTCCTTGTCCATGTGCCTGAAGGCTACCCTTACATTTGATAAGAATGCATATGCTGCCCTTACTACGCCATTTATATGTATTTCTGGAGACAAATCTGCCAGTATGTTTACTCCTAGATCTCTCTCATTTTCTGTCTCTTGAAGTTGTACTCCAGCCACCGAGTAGTCAAGCTTGGGCCTTCTTGCACTTGTACCCATTCTCATTACCTTACATTTTGAGGTATTGAATTTCATTAGCCACTTTTCTGACCACTCATGCAGATTATTTAGATCCTCCTGAAGTTCTCTACCATTGTTCTCGTTTTTTACTTTCTTCACAATCTTTGCATCATCTGCAAACATATTCATGAATGAATTTACAGACTCTGGTAGGTCATTTACATATACAAGGAACAAAAGTGGCCCTAAAACTGAACCCTGTGGGACTCCACTACTAACTCTTCTCCATTCAGACACTGAGTGTCTTACTCTAACCCTCTGTTCCTTTCCTTCTAAGTAAGTTTTTATCCATTCCAAGACATTTCCACCTATTCTAGCCATTGATTGCAGCTTCTTAATAAGTCTCCCATGTGGAACAGTGTCAAACGCTTTCTGGAAGTCTAGGAATATGCAATCTGCCCAGCCCTCTCTTTCCTGTAAGATTCGGCTTACCTCATCATAAAATTCTAATAAGTTTGTTACTGTTGATCTTCCTTCTCTGAAGCCATGTTGCCTCACTGACAAAAAGTTGAAGGATTCCAAGTGAAGAGAGATATGTTTCCTTAGTAGTTTCTCCATAAGTTTGCAAACTATGCTGGTCAAGGAAACTGGTCTATAGTTCAGAGCCGTATCCCTCCTTCCCTTTTTGAAGATAGGTATCACATTTGCTTGTTTCCAGCATCTTGGAATCTCCCCCGACTCCAATGACTCCTTAAATATGATACTTAGTGCCACTGATATTGTGTTTGCGCATTTTTTAAGCACATGAGGGGATATGTCATCAGGACCTGTAGCTTTATGAACATCTAAATCCATCAGCGCTTTGCATACCTCTGTGGCTGTAAGGTTGATGTTCTCTAATACCGGCCCTTGAGCTTCTATCACTGCAATCTGAGGGGGTGGGGTATTTTCTACTGTAAATACTGACTGAAACTCCTTGTTCAATTCTTTGCAGATCTCTTCGTCCGTCTCAGTGATGCTTCCATCCGCTTTCTTTAGCCTTAAAACCTGTTCTTTTACCTTCAGTTTTCCTCTGATAAAGCTGTGGAAAAGCTTGGGATTTTCTTTAGCCTTCCTGGTGATGTCCCTCTCATAATCTTTCTCTGCCTCTCTCCTTTTACTTAGGTAGTCATTTCTTGCTCTTTTGTAGGTTTGCCAGGCATTTATGTTTTTTCTCCTCCTATACCTTTTCCAGCATTTGTCTCTCCACTCCTTAGCTCTTTTACACCCATTATCGAACCATTTCTCTCTGGCATGAATTACACCTACTTTGGTGACAGGTATGCAGCAATCTACTATCTTCCCATATTTCTCACAAAAGATGTCATACATTTCTTGTACAGATTTGTTGTAAAATAAGGTTCTCCAGTCAATAACTGCAAAAAGCTCATTCATTTTGATGTAATCTCCTTTCTGATAGTTCCTCCTCATGTCCTCAGTGCCTCTACTCTCAGGAAGAATGTCTTCAATGATATACTCCATCAACAACACACAGTGGTCACTCTTTCCAATTGGTGGTTCATACTCAATATTTTCAATATCCAACACATTATCTGTGAACACCAGATCAAGTAGTGATGGCTCATCCCCACCCCTGGCTCTTGTTGGTTCCATTACATGTTGGTGTAGGAAATTCCCTTGTACGCAATCTAGGAATCTTGCCCCAAAGGAGTCCTCACCACTGTGTGGGTCAAGATTTATCCAATCTATCTCTTTATGATTAAAGTCTCCCATAATCAAAATCCTACATTTTTTCTCCCGCGCCATGTTAACAACTGAGTTTATGACTTCAATCGTACCTATATGACTTTCCTCATAAATTTCAAGCCTATTTTGGTTCCTTGGTGGGTTGTATACAACAGTTATTATAATGCTCTCTGACCCAGTATTTATGCGAGCAACAAGAAATTCCCTGAACTCACTTTCTATAGCCAAGTTTATTTCTTCAACTTGAATCCTCTCACTTATGAGCAGTGCTATCCCTCCACCAGTCCTCTCAGATCTTTCGACCCTTAGTATTCTGAAGCCCTTAGGAAAAGCTGTGACACTGTTTATGTCCTCACTCAACTTAGTCTCTGTAATTGCTACTATATCTGCCTTACTGTTGTGAATCCTGTCTTTTAATTCTACTGCCTTACCAGCTAATCCATCAGCATTTGTGTATAACAATCTTAATGAGGCCCCATCCCCTGATCTTCTGTCATTATCTTCTTTATCTCCCCTTTGTCTGGAAGTATTCCGTAACGAAAATTTTTCTTCTCTTCTTCATTTCTTTCATCATTTAAC
This sequence comes from Halocaridina rubra, assembly GCA_037179515.1. Taxonomy (NCBI): domain Eukaryota; kingdom Metazoa; phylum Arthropoda; class Malacostraca; order Decapoda; family Atyidae; genus Halocaridina; species Halocaridina rubra. The sequence continues at coordinate 279,574 of JAXCGZ010016990.1, forward strand.
CTTCTTGCCTCTTGCAACAAGTTTTTGATCTTTCCCATCTCTTCCTGTGTTCTGTATCGTCTAATGAACACTTCTTTGCATTCTTGAAGGTCTTTTAGACTTTTTTTTCTCAACAATATTTCCCTACATGTCTCCCCTCTCACAAAGGTTACTTTTGTTGGTCTCGGCTTTCCTTCCCTCGAATATTTACCTAGTTGGTGTATGTTTACAATATCCTCAGGACCACATACTACTCCAAGCTTTCTTATCAGGTCTACAACCCTAGCTTTATTTTCTTCAAGTCTCCCCTGCCATGTTGGCTCCTGGGATTCACTTATGCCTGAGATTACCACTGTCTTCTCCTTATCAAGTGCCTGTCTGATGAGTGGGTTTGCCCTTTCCATCACAACGTCTTTCATTTTTTCGATTACTGTCTCTTTATAGTCAACTGTTTGTATGTTTTCTCTCTCTCTGATTTTAGTGTTAGCATTAATGATTTCTTTCCTTGTATTTTATACTGCTCTTGTGTGGATGTGTTTTGTACCTTCAGCAGAGATGGTAGAGGGCACAGGTCAGGAAGTGACGAGCCAGTCAAACGAGGGTACGATCCTACCTTAGGGCATCCCCAGCTCTAACCTGTCTATGTCCACTCCCATTCGAATGGGGACTAATTTTGACTCATTAAAACGATAAAGAATGTTTCATACCTTCGCCAGAGAAGGTGAGGAATCCAATACTGTCCTCGTGTCCAATGATGGATCTCTGGGATAGGGGACAGGGTCATTCCAGTCCCTCTCTATGGATCGAGGAGTACCTAGGATTGAATCCAGGTAAAAAGTTACAGAAAAAAATACAGGAAATCTAACCTAACCTGTGAATTTTTACCTGTGATTTTATTACTGGCTACGATCGGATCATTCACAGGACAGAATTACAGGAAGAACTCTAACCTTATCTACTTAACCTAACCTGTGACTTCTTCCTGTGACTTTACTACCGGCTACGATCGGATCACTTATGACAGTTTTGAATCCCTTTTAGCATCAACGGCATATGTTATAATAAAAAGCAAAAATATAATTAAAATCATGTTTAGGTTTTCATGAATTATGTATATTATTCCGTATAAGTTATGTTCCTTATAAGAAACTTATAGTATATAGTCACAGCTTCAAATAAAATTCGCATAAAATAAAATAGTTTAAAAGTTTTTAAATAAAATATGATACAACTTTAATTTGCATATATTCCGGAGACTATCATATTTGCAGCTCAATATAACCCTTAAGTTTAAAAAGCTCCATGCTTCTTTCGATGCTTTTTTTTTTTTTTTTTATCCTTATAGAAAATTGTTAGATGTGATGTTAGAACAGCAATTTATATACCTTCCGGTATCGGGAATAACTAACGAGAGAGAGAGAGAGAGAGAACCAGACACTGGCTATCACGAGTAATTCACGGATCCAGCACGAGGTCTAAGTACAGCTAACAATGTGACATCCAGAGATTCAAATGGCCCTCAACATTTATGTTCCTCCAGTCTTGGAAACTAAATGGTTGGCATTGTATTGTCAAGTCTAGATGTTGGTGAAATGATATAGAAGAGTGTATGATGAAAACCAAAAGTACTAAGTAACTTAATTCGTATGGACTTTTAGTGGAAAAAAAAACTTGCGTAAGTTGAATACAGTGATATGTAAGCATGCAAGTGTCGCGGAATTTTCCATATATCATGAATAATGCTTTTCTCTTTGCCGTGTGTTTATATAATTAATATTTGATACTTCATGTACGTGTTTACAACTCCATTATATATCACTAATTTAGTTTCACCATATATAGATTTATCAACTGTAATGATAAGTCTTAATTTGTATTTGACAGTATCACCTGCCACTCTGGTAGCTTTGAATAAAAATAAGAATTAACAATGTTGTTTTCTGAATTCTCAAGGAAATACTGGTGGACTCGGCGTTTATTGTGTGCTAGATAGAAGAAATGGAATCTCCACCATGGTTAAAGCAATGCCTTTACGATCATAGACCCTAAAATAGGCTGAGCTGCTTACCCAGTGGCTCTATATATGGAAAAAAAAGGTATGATTTAACAAAACTGTTTCAGTGATGACAATATAGTGTTACTTTGAAAGGAAAGGTCAGTTTACTAGTCTGATATCAAGAAAAATTCACTGGATGTGAAGGTCCTAAAAAATATACGGGAGAATTCTCTATTATGGATTATAAATACTTATGTTATTCAGAGATAAGTTAAGTAAACTACAAATTTGATATGGCAGTGAGTTAAGGAATGAAACTGATCAAATAAACAAGGGAATGCTTCTCTCCAGTATAGGTAGAGAGGAATGATGTGAATGTGGGTATTAGACCATAAAATGCAGAAACATCGAAATAAGTTGGCCAACTGTGAGGAGTGTTTTCTCCGGTTGACGGTGCTGAGGTGCGTCTTCTTCTCTAGTTTATCCGCGTTTTGTTAGTTAACTATAGCATCATACTTTTGAATATGTTAAACTGATGTAGTTTGTATTCGTTGTTGTAAATATTAAGGTTAGCTAAGGGGTTTCTATGAAAACTCTGGTCTGAATCCTTCTAAACCGAATAGTATGTTTTTTAGGACCTTCCTTTCAAAAAACAACTTTTCATAGTCGCTTGAACTGGTTCCGAAGGTTACGTAATTCATGAGAGACCTGAGTCCCGCTCACGGTTACATAACCATTTTAATGCGCAGGTCATTTATACTTATACATATTCTTTCATGGTTTTTTGGAGATATAGATATAGTCACGTCATTTGTAAGTCTTTTCCATAGGCCAACCTCAGGATTTTATTAACATAATATTTTCCGTAGATGCAACCCGTGGTTTGATTAAAAGGAGTGTGGACACGACAGACACATACTCGTACTCTCCTCTTTACACTCGACATAGCGGAAATTTTACATTTTTTCTCGTCTCGAAGTGGACTCGGGACTAGGGTTCTCTAGTACGGCAATTCAGTATCCAACCAGTCAAGCTACGTCTCCCCATAAAACTGGATTTTCTGGAATATGGGATCTACGAGTAACATATCCTAAAGCCAATTTGTTTAGCGATGTTTTAATTTTCGTCCTGGGGAATATATATATATATATATATATATATATATATATATATATATATATATATAATATATATTATATATATATATATATATTATATATATATATATATATATATATATATATATATATATATATATATATATATATATATATATATATATATATATATATATATATATATATATATAATATATATATATATATATATATATATATATATATATATATATATATATATATATATATATATATATATATATATATATATATATATATATATATATATATATATATATATAAAGTCTCCATGCTGGATTTGTGAATTTGAAAAATTGTTGCTATACTCTTTTTCTATGCTTGTATCACTTTAACCCATCTTGCAAAATGAATTTATTGCGAGATAACCTCTACATCGATGTTTTATTAGACGAACTGCAGAGGATGATACAAACAGATTATAAAGTACGATGGCAAACCCAGAGACATAATATTTTCTCTCGTTAAAGTCACAAAATTCTATTCTAAAGAGAACTAGCAAGGAAATGTCATATGCATATATAGTGATATATATATATATATATGCATATATATATATATATCCATCATGATATATATGATATATATGATATATATATATATATATATATACTATATATGAGTGATTATATCACTGACCATATATGCATGTTAAGTCTTCCTTGCGAGTTACCGGTTCTACTTGTATGCCTACATCTACACCGAATGATACTTGCGAGTATTCGTTACACATCTCTTATTATCCCTTTACATCTGACAAGTCACAGACACTTTATATCTGTCTCTTTGTTTTCGTTACTGCCCAGGCCCGATGAGGGCTGTTCTATTGTATATTATCTATGGACCGTCCTGGTGTCACATTCAAAAAATATAAATATATATATATATATATATATATATATATATATATATATATATATATATATATATATATATATATATATATATATATATATATATATATATATATATATATATATATAAGGGGGACTATGGCTTTGGTATATGGATGGATTATTATTATTTTTATTATTATTATTATTATTAGTAGTAGTAGTATGCTTAGTAGTAGTAGTACTTTTGTTGCTATTCTATTCATATTAATGTTTTAACACTTAATTTATAGTTACAGAACAGAGACTGTCTGTAAACATATAAATCATTTGCAACCTTTAGTATTGCCTTTAGATTATCGAGCTTTTGTGATTGATTTACTGTCTTGCCCTTTAACGTATTTACTGAAAATGTACTAAAATGAGACGCTGTAGAAAAAAAATATGAACAATTGCTCTGGCATTAACTTAAAAGAAAAAAAAGTTAATTTGTCTGGCATTAACTTTAAAGTTCGCGGGAGTAGTAGAGCGAGATAGTGTGATTGACAGATGTAGCGTCCCGTTGCCATGGAAACGGAATTATGAAATATAAATGACCGATGCGAAAACTACCGATAAAATTGTAAGTTTGGCGATTGCGTGAAGTGGCACCGGACCATTTTCTGGGTCATACATACCGGAGCGAAGATAATCGGCCTCAAGTGAACATTTCTCGGTGTCCGAAGCAAAAATTCAAAGATGGCTTTGAATCCTGAAGTCTACATCCGTCGATATATTTATCCTCTTTTTCTCGCCACTACCCGCGAGCAACTTATTACCCGTATGACCTATGGCACTATAATATATGGGCTATTAACCATTTTCGTTAAAAAGGCCCCGTATGGGAGACACGCTGTCAATAACAAAATGAGTTGGGGATTTGAAGTGCCTGTTAAATTGGCTTGGCTTCTTCAGGAGTGCCCGTCCTTTGTCATTCCAGTTCTTCTTGTGAAATACACCACGAGTAAAGTGTATGATGGCATCACTAATCAGCTTTTAATGGGAATGTTCATCATGCACTATTTCCAAAGGTACAGAGGCACTGTGATTATGGACCAAGCTTTGGTAAATTTGTACAGTAATGATTTAGTGGTCCTCTAGGAAAAAAATGTTGGTAATTGTTTCCAAGAGGGTATTTATGTCATAACATTCTCTTCCAGTAAGAATGTGGTAAATGTTTACATTCACACCCCAGAGAGGTAAATAAACATTCAAAACATTGAACAAATATGTAACACAACTCTAAAACAATAGTCTCAATTATCAATACTTTCCCTAAGTTTGTTGAACTAACCTAACCAAACCTCGCCTAATTTTGTTACGAATGGCATGAAATTATCTCTAAATGGGGTCTGAAAGTAAACATCTACCAGTGATAATGTGAGTGTCAAGCTGATATTTAAATGAAGCCCTCTTCCATGTGGACTTTTTTGAGACTTCTAATTATTATTATTATTATTATTATTATTATTATTATTATTATTATTATTATTATTATTATTATACCTTAGAATATCAAAAGATTGTTCTTCAGAGTTGTTTTCATTTGTGTTCAGAGAATTTGATAGTTTTATTGAAGGTTAATTGGGACTATGTGAGGGGGTCAAGGCTAAAGCTTGTAGATAGGCAGCACTTTTGAGAAAGTAAGTTAACTTTTGCTATCTTTTATAATTGATTTAGCATTATTCTACTTCTAACCTTAATTTGATTAATCTAAGCATAATTTGGTAGCTGCCTCAGCTCCCCTCTCATAGGTTATATGAAGTTGCTAGTTTTTCAGTGTTTTTAGATGTAATTATGTTGAGACTTGATTTTTGTCAAAATTTCTAGTGTATTATTTTCATATTTCTTAAGGTAGAGGTTCTCCTGGTCTAAAGCGTCAAGACTAGGCATTTGCCGCAGTAACAACTGCCAACTTCAAAGCAGACCCATGATGGTGGCAGTTTTCAAATACTGTACTTTATACCAAATATCCCAAGACTTTGTATTAGATGCACCTCATTATTTCTATTCAGCTAACCAGAGTTCAGCATGTTCTTGTAGTCTACTGTAGGCGGAAGTTAATCTTATTCATCCCTCCAATAATTAATTCTTTCTATAAGCCAATTATAAAACCAAAAATTTCGTGTTTGTCATTCCGCATCATTTTTAGACTCTTGAATTGAAGTTGATATATTAATTTTGCTAAATAAACCTGCCCTATCTCTTTTCATATTCATTGGAATGAGATCAGTGTAAATAGTAGATACAAAATTACAATTATTCTTCCATTTTACATTGACCAGCTGTTTATTCTCTATGTAGCTATAAAATTTAATTCCTAATAAAAATAATCCAGTAACAGAATACAGTACAGTATACCTCCATGTTGTAGGTGTTATATTTTGTATAGGAAATGTGTGTTTCTAATTTGCCTAACTCTCCTGATGATGACTACATTTTCGTGGTATTGCATCCTGGATATTTCAATATACTGTATATGTATTTATTTAGTCCTACCTTATCCTCTTCCCTGGCATTGTTGAAATATTTTGTTTTTGGCGTTTAACAATTTTTTGGCTTGGATGAAATATTTCGTCAAAATGTCACCATATAAAATTATGCTTTGAATAAGTATAGTTGTCCATTTCGGCTCTCTCCAAGCCTTCCTATGGTAGAGACAAATATTTTCTTGTTAATCATGCACCTGCTATCCCTACTTACAGAATCTCATCCTTTTCAGTGATAGGTGAGATGCATTGTATTAAAAATAACTCCCTTCGATTTTTTCTAATTTAATTCATTTGGAATTACAAAAAAAAAAAAAAAGAAGAGGTGAATCACATGATATAGACTAGCCAACGGCCATACCACATTGAGAATATATGGTAAACTAGAAAGATAACACTGCAGAGTGTATGATCACTCTGAGTTAATTTGTTATGACTTTTCTGTTATAATCTACCAGAAAATTTTGCTTTTCGTTTAGATATTTTAATTTGAATGTTAACTGTAAGTTAAGTAGCCGAAAAATATTAACGATGTTATTCTGCATATGCCGTATATACGCTATATGATTTCTTGCTTATCATTTTATTGCTGCTTTTATATGTTCTTTATGGTTTGTAGTAAACAATATTTCTTATTTTAGGTCTTTCATATTCCCATTCTTGATGAAAAGCAAGCAACCAACACCATTTTTCACTTTCTTCTGTGCCTTTCTTACTTGCTCGTACAATGGAATACTTCATGGCTTATACTTTACCTATCATTTTAAATATAACGATGAGGACTGGCTGCTTAGACCCAATTTTTGGTTAGGTAAGTGTTAGCCAATAATTTTTTTGAAATAATTGTTGACATGATTAAAAGAAACTTAAAGTTAGATAAATTTTTTCCATAATATAGTACTGTATATCCCAATAGAACAGATCAGTATTTTTTACAGATCATTGTGTTTTTTTATATCTTAAAGATATAAAATAAAGTTTTGCTTATTCTTAATTGACCAAATCCTGAATATTAGGTCATATTAAGCCATTTTGAGTCCATTTTTGACCCTTCAGTTAATGCATCTTACTGTTTTGCAACTGAAGGACCACATTGTAATAGCTCGATGGACGATTACTGTACACTAATTAGTGGTTTATGTTTAATATTGGATGTTTACCAAAAGACGCTGTTTCGTGTGTTGCTATCAATCCCCATTCAAAATGGGATGAGCACAGACAAAATGGAGTAAGGGAATCAAGGCTTGATGCATTTTCTAATGCCCTGCAGTCTGATCGAATATGTTTTTGTCAATTCCCAACTCGCACACTCTACTTCTGAGCTACCATAGCCCCTTGGGCATTTACCAAAAGGATGCACATTTAATATTTTTATCCTTATTTGCTTCACATATAGTGCATGATATTGTTTCTGTATAGTTGAAATGTCCATAATATTTATATTTTTGATATTGTAACATGATTTGTATATTATCATTTCTCTTCATCTGAAGTGATAGCTTTAATATTTTCAGTACTGTATTAATGTCCATACAAAGTACTGGAGAGAAAAATATATAATTTGGTGAATGAGATTTAGTAGTAATATATTAGAATGCATTGTTTTGGATTAGCGGCACTATTGATCCATAGAAATTGATTCTCTTATACTGTAATAATACCTTAAGTCTCACTTAAAGCTCAATTACGGGAAGCATGTACCACGGCCAGTCGTTTACTACTACAGCAACTCTTGTTCCTTTAGCACTCCAGAGTGTTTGAAAACATTGAAGTGATAATTTTTTTTCATATCCTGCTCAGTATATGAAAACAACAAAACTTAATTAGTCTTTTCATTTAAATGTCTGTCGCTTGTTTTATCTATTTTAGTAATTAGTTGATATGCAAAGCATGTAGTACCTGTGACTGATCAAGACGAAATTGTGATGATATAGTACAGTATTTCCAAGTAATGTAAGTAAATTACAGTATACACTTATTTTTCTTGTGTGATTTAATGAAATGTAAACTATATCTATAGAAAATTCACACTGGAACACTCATATGTTGTACAGTACTACAATACAATATGTAGATGCTAAATAACCTTGAGCTTGTATGTCATACTAGAGTAACTAGACCATGGACAATTAATATTTTCTGTATCTATTTACAGTACCTAATTTAAAAATATATGTACTGTATATACTGCAACTGTGTAGCAAGCCTTTTTTTTATTATTGTTTAAATAAAAAAAATTATTCATGGGATAGAAGAGATAAATGGTAGTACTGTAATTTCATGTTATGGCACGTGGCTTATGAGTAAAACTCTCAGAACTGGTAATTATGCTATGCTTTATGTATGAGCAGGCTTAGATACATGTTTTTTCCTCCGCTATTAATTGTGGAGTGTACACAGACAGATTGGGGCTAGGGAAAAAAGGCTGGATGCCTTTCCATAACACTCCACGGTGGGCTCAAACGCGGGTTTGTCATTATTCAGCTCGATTATTACAAAAAGTATTATAAAAAATCTGATCTTGCAATTTTCCATCCTGAGTATAATACACTCCTCCAAGAACCTTAGTTTTGGTTGTGAAATATGATCTTGGTTAGTGCTGTATAGTGAGATATGATAGAGTAATTGGACTAATTAGTTGTAAAATTGGAAAGATGAGAAGTCTTCTGCTGGAATTACAACATTATAAAAAAAACAGTGTATTAGAGCTTTATTGTTCCTTACTGGCCCCGTCCTCTATCATCTAATGTTTCTCTATGAAAGAGCCAGGGAATAATAAATTACCTCCTGTCTGCTCTCTTTTTTTCTGTTAGTTTCCAGCTACAAATTTTTGAAAATATAATGAGGACTTCTTTTCCTCCTGAGATATCTCTTTTAGTCACCTAAATTGACTAACAGGGCATTCAGGATTGGAATATATACCTCCCTCTACCAGGAATAGCCTTTCCTGTGACTGGCAGGGAACATGAGTGGAATTCTTATTCCCTTACTACCAACAGAAGTATTCAAATATACTTCATGTAATTTGCAATTGTCATGGGTACAGTTATATTCTATTGTATTGTTGATAAACTCACTTGATTATGTGTTAAGTGGTTGACCAATTGGATTTTTTTTTCTTTAACAAAACAGACCAATCATTTATCACATAAGCCTTTTTTTTATTTAAATTGTGTGATGGAATAATACTTAGAAGAAAAGGTTTTGACTTAGAATGTCTCTCGTTGTGTTATCCATTTATTGGTTTTTATGAAATTCCAACCATAAATAGATTCTTAAGGAAATACTCTTGTTCTAACATTATTTCAATTTGTATCACAGGTTTCATATTGTTCCTGTTTGGTATGTCTACAAACATTGGGGCTGATTCTGCCCTAAGAAATTTGCGAAAAGGTGGAGGAACTGGATACAAAATTCCTTATGGTAAGGTGTAATGTCTTGAGATGTTGCTTTGAAAAATAAATTTTTCTAACTTTGAAATACTTTACTATACCTTCATTTAGCTTTTTATTCTGGATATTGAAATACATTTCTCCAGAGTACCACTCTATTGTGGATCATCCTTGTTGTATAGCTGATCACATATTTAGATATGCAGTTGTGGGTTGTCTCTGTTTAAATTTGTGGAACTTTTATGTAATATGTCGGCTATTTTGAAGTAAATCTAAATTTGCACTTTTAAAGAGTTTTATCTATTTGGAGCTCACACCGTCTTTTTTTTTATATCATGGTAGAGACTTTCACTGATATCTAGGTGGAAACATTGCTAACATTACTCATGTAATAAAATATCAGTTTAATAATAGAAAATAAGACTGACTTGCTATCAGTTAACCTTGTTATACCTTACAAAAGTTAAAATATACATCCTACCATGTGTATGTAGTTTAGAGAATACTGTACAGAAGCTCCCCTACGAACAAAATCCTACCCATTATATACCTATGTATTAATGTGTGTAATTCTATAATGTACTTTATTATTACATTATTATTACTGCATTATGATTCATTAATACTGTATGCTTTATGTTTTGTGTAGTAGTTAAGTGTCTTTAGCCTAAGATTGGTACAGTACTACATATATATGTACTGTATTTTTTTTACCCAAGCACAACCTATGAACGATTCTACTTACAAAAAGACTTCTGGAACCTAACTCGTTCGTAAGATGGGGAGTGTCTGAATTTCCTCTTCATTTATTCGCTTTTATAGAAGACTGGTGAAATGTCAGTTCTCCTAAGTGAATATGTACAGCACAGTGTATATATAATATTACTTGTGTCCATGCATGGGTACTCATAGCTTCTCAGAGAGAGACAGCTGGCGGAGGAGCAAGTGATGGACTGGAACCAGTGGAGACGACTAGTGAAGAGATGCGACCCCATATGAAAATGGGAACGCAAATAGAGGAAGAAGAAGACAGTATAGCATGGTAACATATACATTAATACATGGGTAGGCTTTTGTTTGTATCTGTGAATATTCGTAACTCGGTTGTTTGTAAGTAGGGGAGTGTCAGTATTTACCCTTGGCTGTAGCTTATGTATTATTTTGTTTAAGTATTTTATTTTTATTTTTGTTTCTTTCGAAATATTTTCTTAAATTAGTTATATATACGATACTTCTTGAAGTATCTTGAAATTCATGTATGTGTAGTTGGGTACCAAATTAATACAACTGTTTTTGCTAGTAAATTCTTGAGACTATAATATTATTATTTTCATTTCCTCAGGTTTTGGATCTAAGTATATTACCCTAAACTCTAGTCTACATATTTTTTGTTTAAATACAGCATATACAGTAGTTTTTTTTTTCAAGAGAAGAATTAAAGTATATTACTTAGAAAAAGGAGACAATTCTTCAGTTTCTTAACTAAGATATTTGTTTGCAGTTTTTGTTATTTCCTGTGTGATAATGTACAGTAACAACTCTAACAAAAGTTACTATGCTGTATTATGATTTATATGAGCGTTTTAGTACTGTATTAAAGTGTTGTAATTAAAGTTAAGTTTTTAATATGAAAATTTTTGGCTGTGCAGTATAGATCATCTGTGTTATTTTTCAGTCTTCTTTTGACATTTTGTTTATTGAACATCGAAAAATCTGTTGGCTTTATATCTTTTATGATTGCCAGTGCTCTGTTTTTCCTGTTAATAACGTAAGTTTTGTTCTTACAAAAATAGAGGAAGAGGAAAATAAAATACAGATTGTGAAATAATTGCTCTTCAACAATGCTTGCAACATTTGCATACGTATTTTGAATTAAGTTGCAGTTTTTAATATAAAAGTTCAGCTATTTTTACTATATTTTTGTTTCAGTAAGATAATGGTTAACTAGCTTTACATTTCATACTGTATTCAACAATATAAAACAATTTTATAGTTTATTAATATATAAGAGCTGTAAATTTGTACAGAAATACGTAAGTGTGCCTATATAGAGGACCATTTTTTTATACGCACCTGGAGCAGTGATATTTAACTAACAACCCAACATGGGTGGGTGAGTAGGCAGCATCCCGGGGAATCACCCACACCCACTCTGCATTGTAGATATACTTTAATCTGTTGATAATTGGTAATCACATAGATACTGGGTATTTATCAATGCGCATCTTCCATAAATGTAACCCGTACACCTAAAGTGCTGTGCTGCTGTGTTGAGCCATTATTTCGAAGTTCATCTGATAAAATGACAGTACTCAAGATCATATTAGATGAAGATTATTAAGTCGAATATGATCATCAACATACGCGTATTTGCATTTACATTAATGTGGTTTTAAGTTTTCATATCATATATTTTACTGTTACTGGTGACTGTAAAACATACATGCATGGACAGTACTGGAATACTTATGATATATAACACAAACAGTATTTCACTGGCAATTATTTCATACTGGACCTGTAAAGTTACCCTCTAATATTTTTTGCGTGATTGTAGAATAGATGTGTAAAAAATGTTGCTCCTTAAGCTAAAATTTGCAGAATATTCTTGTGCTGTGCTGGTGTGTTGGGAACACACGCTACCAAAGCCTCAACATAAGTACAGATTATTTTTCGTAATATTTTATATGTTACAGTGAACCTGGTTTTAATATTGAAAGACGACACTCCAGGTACATATATATACTGGGGGGGGGGATCAAGAATTCCTCCTTTGTGTTCCCCTGTGTTATAAAAGTCGACTAAAGGGGCAATGTGAAGAGACTTGGAATCTCCTCCTTTGTATTTTCCTTTCACAAAAAGTCAAGTTTGTTACATTGACTCAGCTATTCCCATTATAAGAAGGATTATGGCTTTATATATAAATATAGAATCATCTTACCAGCCCTTGACCTGACTTGGTTCTGGAATTTTTTCCTGTATTACTTTTTCTATTTATTTAATGGGTCTTAACTACAGTAATACTTATCTTTCACTGTACTTTTAATATTATTTGACTTATGTGCTTTCTAAACATTTTTATTTTAGGAGGATGGTTTGAAAGGATCTCCTGCCCCAATTACTTTGGTGAGATTGTTGAAATGTGGGGATACGCTCTGGCAAGCTTGTCACCTCCTGCTGCAGCCCATGCATTCTTCACCACATTATTCTTGTCTAAAAGAGCTCTTGAACATCATGAGTAAGTTTCAATAATTTCATTTGTTATAATATTGGACTTGTGTACTTTTTCAAGCAAAATATGAGACAGAATTAGCATACCAATTTTATAACGTCTTATCTATATATAATTTCACTCATTTTGCACTGCTAAAAGTTGAATTTTAAATATACAAAGTTCTTGATATAACCAGGAGGCAGAAGTTTGACTAGGAAATGCAACTTATTTGAGATTGTTTATAATAAGTTATGGAACTATTAATATACGACTATATGTTGTTATGCGGCATTGTTGTGTACATATATATCAAGTTAATGTTGCTGTTTATGTACTTGGTTATGTGAAGGACCGAGTTTGAATTTAGTTAAAAAATTACCAAATGCATATTCATAAATTCAATCTTCGCACGCGGAACAGTTTGTTGAATGTGGCAGAAGAATATGTTGTTACGCAGCATTGTTGTGTACATGTGTGTCAAGTAAATTTTTTATATTTATTTCTTTGTTTATGTAGTTGGTGATGTGGAGGACCTAGTTTGAATTTATTTACAAATTTACCATATACATGTACATAGTTGTAAATACGAATTCGCCCTTGGGACAATTTGTTGAGCGTGGCAGAAGAAGTTAATGTTGCCATCCGGCATAAGACCAAAGAAGAAGCATTGCCCAGTTCCCGCTAGTATGCCATATTGTTCTCGTGTTATTTTGTTCTTTGATTTGTTTCGTGCAATAATTTTTTGTCCTGTATTATGCCTCTGAAGTGTATAGAAGATTCATCTGATGGAAGTGCTTCAAAGAAAAGGAAAGCCATCACCATGGAAGTGAAATTACATATAGTGAAACTCTCAAAAAGGGAGAAACTGCTACCAACATTGGCCGATCACTGAGGTTAAGGTGTTCGACTGTGGCGACAATTATCAAGAGTAAAGATCGCATCCTTAAACACGTGAAAGGTTCTGCTCCTATGAAGTCCACTGTGATTATTAAGCAGCGTAGTAACCTAATGATTGAAATGGAAAGGTTGTTAGTGCTTTGGCTGTAATCTCTTCATTAGGTAAATGAAAACTGATAATGATTATTTTTAATAATTTTTGTATTTTGATAATTAACTTGATTATAATTTGCAGCACAATACAAGCAACTTTAATTATACTAAGGCAGAAACTTCTATTCTCTGGTAATTCATATTCCCTCTTTGTAGTTTCTTCCTTAAAAATATTTTTCCTATCAGTTGTTTTAATATGCTTTCATATTATAGTTTTCCTGGTTGCAATGATATTTGTGTTGATATATATACAATTGTGTTAAAATATTGGATAATTGTTAGTAAGTAAATAAGAGAAGAGATATGGTTAGTGAAAAGTGCATGAATTAGACTGTTAATACAAATGAACATGACTTTGGGTCACTGTAACGAAAAAGCCATTTTATTGACAGTGATGTTATTAAAAATTTCCGTTTGACTAGTAATGTCTGTATGATCTACAATATAAACTAATAATGGTATTTTATTTCAGGTGGTATTATGAACATTTGTGTACTATTTTTAGTGATCTTGAAAATGCCCTTGATACCTTTAATATATGTAAGAGCTACAAAATAAACTAATTATTGTGTTTCCTTTCAGGTGGTACTTGTCAAAATTTGAAGATTATCCCAAGAATCGAAAGGCAGTCATTCCTTTCGTGTTATAAAGCACATGTCACTGAAAGATGACATAACTTTATTTCAAGATATTACACATTAATGTATATGCTTACTAAACTGAAAACTGGACATAAGCTAAACTTCAATGTTCGTATAAGTTAAATGTCTGTTGTTCATTTTCTAGGATTGTCTTTGTTAATACCCAAATATCCATTTACTCTATTCAAGTTCTGTCTGAAATGTTATATAATATGGCTTAAGTATATAATTCTCCAGTTTAATCTAAGTCTTTAATCTAATCTAATATTCTAATCTGTTTGCAATCTTTACATATAAGAAACTATAAATTTTGCAAACTTTTTCTTTAGTAAATGTTTATACCTCGACTCCTTGTTGATTGTAAAATAAACATATGGCACAAATAACTTGGTTAGAAGATAGCAAAGTTTAGTGTAGGTATTGTGTCGTACTATGAACTATGCATTGAAATTTATGTTACTACCATTAGATGAATAACATCTCAGAATTATGCTTGTGAAATATGATAATGAAAATGGACGATACCTTTTCAAGAATTAACTTATTCAGATTCTTTAATACTTTGTTACTAATAAAAATTTTCTTTAGGGTTGTTTATTATACATATAATAATGAGATATTGTTGTGGGAGTCATTTAAAAGTAATAAGGGAAAAATGACCCGGCAGTCCTATTTTTTCCTACTTTTTTATCTTGCTGCAGCGTCTGAGAGGTGAAGTTAAACAGAATAGTTCTGTTGTGGTCATACTGATTATTGCAGGGTTATGGTAAAAAGAAATATGAATATAAAGTAAGAACAAAAAGTAACTTTTCACATTGTTAACTTTTCTTAAGTAATTAGAATTATTTCACGTATGCATAATGAATAACAATCCCTACACAAAATAGATTTTTTTTCCCCTTGTATAAGTATACAGTAATAATATAATTCTAGTGAATGCTGCTTTTTCTTTTAAACTGATATATATATGTTATAAGACGTGTATCATAAAGTGAATGTGGTTCTTGTCTCTATTTTTGCATTAGCATCAAGATGTAAGTTCTAAAGTATTGCTATAGCTTTTGCAGCATGGATACAGTAACCTTTCTTGAAGAATATGATTGCAAAATTTCAAATACAGAGGCTCCCCTGCTTAAGAACAACCGAGTTATGAACATTCACAGATACGAACAAAAACCTACCCATTATCTACCCATGTATAAATGTATGCATTACTGTACTGTATTGTATTATTGCATTATTATTACTGTATTAATATTCATTACTACTGTATACTTTATGTTTTATGTATTAGTAAAATGTCTTTACCCTAAGAACTGTACAGTACTGCATATGTAAGTACTGTACCGTACAGTACTTGTTTTTACCTAAACACAACTTACGAACAATTCTACTTACGAACGAAATTCTGGAACCTAACTCGTTCGTAAGTTGGGAGTGTCTGTAGTCTTACAAACTTATAATATTTTATTTGTGGACAATAATGGATATATGTAATGAATATATCCTTAAACATTTCAGCACCCTTCTGGAATGAGTTCTTAAGCCTAAGGATTCATAAGAAGTAATCATTAACACACAAAGTTTGAAAATGGAAAATGTAAGAGCACGAAAATTTCTTATTTCACTACTGGAGTTATTTTTCCGGCTAATAAGTAATGACTGCCTTGTTCACTGCCCTTTTCAAGACACAAATTTCTACTAATATAGAATTTCCAGAAGATCCATATGAACTAGCTAATGCTATATGATGACAGGTATTGTACTCTTATTTTATTATGAGTTTACAAGTATACAACATTTTTTTTTACGTTAATGTGTCACTATCCCCATTGTAGAGGTGACTACAGATAAAGAGGCAAAAAAGTTAATGCTGAATTCCCCTCCTAATGCTCCATGGTGGACTACATCCCGGGTCTGTCGACTCTCGAGTCGCGTATTCCTTTGTCTACTTTGGTCCCTTCACATTTTGAAATTGTTCAGTGAAGTACCTCTAATATTCCTTACCTTTATGTATAATATGCAAGCACTAGCCTATAATGTGGAGGCTAACTATTTGAACTGTTAGAGACAGATTGTATGCTGTTATTGCGAAATACTTCAAGTTAAAGTTACTGTGTAAGTTATGGTGTTAGACAACTAACTTTATACAGATAATTATAAGAAGTTACTCTTGTTGTCAGTAATTTTAAATATTAGTCTGCACTGTAATTAATGAAATGAAATTCCAGTATACTTGTATGCTTAAGAAACTTAACTTCCTATGCACTTGATTATTGTATATCAGTAATGATATAGAAAGTTTATGGCAATTTTAGAGTGTATATCACGTATCAAGGTAAAAACAGCCATATCTAAGGAGATACTTGCTGGTATCTGTGACAGCCCTAATCATGTGGTATACTTGCTGGGCTCTTTTCTCGCGTGCACTCCTCTCATTTTCGAATTAGTCCATTGTATCTTTTGTAAATGATTAAATTTTGCTGATGCATTTAAGAAGACACTACCAATAATTGCTATCACAAAATAAATTTAATTAATTTTTGGGGATTTTAACTCTTAATATATATTACATGTTTTTGATAGATCCTCATATTACTGACTTATATATACTGTATCTATATATCTACCGAATTTTTCAAGTATCAACTGGGTTACCATTTTTAACAGCAAATCTGTACAGATGTGTGAAATCATTAGTGTTGATGAAACGATAGTTAGCTGTTGTATACCAGCTATTAGAATAGGAATGATTAATGCCAAAGAGAAAGTATTCACTTACGAATGTAAGAAGGCAATGGAGGGGAGAGACAAAGGCTGCAATTGGTAAAGGAGGGAAAAATTGTAGATGCGTGATAGATTTGTAAAGAGTAAGATATGACTACTATGTAGAAGAAATACAGAGAGGGCATATGAAAGGGATACTACAAGGGGGGGACAAGGAAAATACACAAATTTCCACTGCCTTGTCAGAGAGAATTTAATAGTCGTTGAAAAGAGCAGATAAAAGCACCACCACTAGAGACTAGTGAAGAGATTTGTTGAGAACAAGGTGTTTCAGTCGGTATTTACAATAGAGCAGAGAGTATCCCGTTAATGCAGAGATGTGAGAACAGGGGCTAGTATAAGAGAAAGTTTTTTTTTTAACTACAATTGTATGCAGTGCAGTGATGGATTTATATGCTTCTAAAGTGATGTAGCCTGATGATATATCCTTTAAAGAAATGAAAAATAATGTGCTGCACCATTATCTGTAGCACTTTGAATCATATTTGGGAAGTCACTGGTATCTGAATAACGAATGTGGTATTTGTCTTTAAAAAGGGCAGGGGAGAAACATCTCTGAAGTATAGGTCTGTGTCGGTGATTATCACAGTTTGCAAAGCTTTGGAGAAACTGCCGAGAAAAAATTATTTTCGTTTGGAGTCTATTAACATTATATCAGTATGACAACATTGCTTCAGAAAAGACTAAGTCTGCACTAAGAAACTCGCTACAAGTAATGGTAAGAAAAGGTGGAAATGTCTTGGAATGGTTAAAAACTGATTTTGGAGGAATGGAGCAAAGGTGTCAGAATGAGCTATGCATTGTCTGATTAGTGGAATGTCAACAGTGTTATTCTGCAGGTATCAGTTTTAATGCCATTTCTATTCTTCATATATTTAAATAATCTGTCGAGTCTGTGAATGCATTTTTACATCTGTTTGCAGACGTTGCAGAGTTGGTGAAAAGTAATAGAAGAAAGTAATGGAAGCGACTTTCAAGAATACCTTAATTCTTTGCTTGATTGGTCAGACAACTGCTTAATGGCACTCCGTACAGGAAAATTTAATGAGAAATGGCAAGTATACAAAACCCACGTTTAAGTATACAATATCGGCAAAAGAAGTTCATGGCTGTGTGAACGAAAATGAAATAGAAGCAAACGTATTAGCTTATTTATATCCGGAAATGCATAAAAATGGCATAGGAAAGACAGAGTATGCTCTCCAAGTAAATACAAGGACAGCTCTCGGACATGTGAACAATGAAATTTTCAAAAATATTTACATGATTTATATGAAGCCAGACATACTACAAAGCTGGCGACTGTAATGTAAAATCTCGGTTATGAAGATATGCTGAAAGAGATTGATTTACTACCACTCTAAGCTAAAGGAAAGATTGAGGAATATTGGTAATGGTTTTTAAATACTTCCATGGTATTGGCAAAGTTGATAGGGAAAGATACTTTGATATGGATGGCTCTAAAGGAAAGGGTCAAAGTTTGAAGCTTAAAAAACAATATTTGTAGGATAAAAGGGCTTACTTTTTTATTTTTTATTGGAAGAATAGTTGATAATCGAAATTCACCAATTGAAGACACGGTAAATGTTCAGTACATTCATATTTTTACTGAAAGATATGTTAAGTGTTTACAAGTTAAAAAAGAAATCGACCAGGTGATGGGAAGTTACTAGCATAGAGTTCTTTCAGGGAAGCTCAATTAGGTGAGCACACAGTCTTGCTCAGACTTATATATTCAATCAACCTTATGACCTAGATCTCATAGAGTTTCATATATTGTATATGTATAAATTAAAAATGTTGAAAAGGGACTCTGTTTACCATTATGTAATTGAATTGTGCATAATAATGATACTACTACTACTACTACTGCAGTATATTGAAATAACGACTGATTATAAACATATTTGCATACGCCCTAATGTCTCAGCTTAACAGGAGTACTTAATTATAATTAGGTAATTATTATTAATTGACTGTTAAAAATGACTGTCTATTCCCATTCCTAATTACTGAACGGGTAGTTAAGGCTTCAACTTTAAGCAGTAGATGTAAAACCTAAAGAGTTTGCCCTGTGGTCAGTGATATTAAGTGCTTTGCCGGAATAAACTAAGTGAGGACTTCTGAGTTTACCTAACCATCTGACAACAACGGAATGATGTGGAGAATTTTACTACTACTACTACTGCTACTACTACTACTACTACTACTACTACTACTACTACTACTACTACTACATAATAATAATAATAATAATAATAATGGAAAACAGCGATGTCCTCCAATGTTTATTCATTTTCTATAGTAATAGACGTAGCTAGTTTTCTGTGTTTAGTGGTGAATGGCAGACAAAAGTATATTTGCTATTTGATAAGATTTGATTGTGTATATAAATAGGCCTAAATGAATTTGAATAAATAGACAGCCAATAAACAAAGTAGGATATATGATTAATGCATGGCATATTCTGAAAGTAATGGAGATGAAGAGTAATTATAATATAGATATTATTATTATTTATTATTATTATTATTATTATTATTATTATTATTATTATTATTATTATTATTATTATTATTATTATTGTTGTAATTTTAAGCAGATTTGAGATTCTTTCGAGAATTCAGGAGTTAACATAATCATAAAATTCCAGTAAGTTTTTTTTTTTAGATATGACCTGCCTTTTCTGAAGCCACGTTGTCTCAAAGACGAAGAGTTGGCTGACTCCAAGTGAAAGAAAATTAGTTTTCTCAATAGTTACTCCATAATTTTGCAAGCTATGATAATCAGGAAAACAGGCCTATATTTTAAAGCTGCTTCTCCTTTACATTATTGAAGATAGGTACCATGTTTGTTTGCTTGCACCATCTTGGAATCCCTTTAAATGCCAGCGACTTTTCAATAATTGTGCAATACATTTCATAAGTATAGAAATTTTGTGTTAACGTGTGTGTGTCTATATAATTTACGTCGAAAGTTAAAATAGATATAACTGATAATATTCTCGCTGAGAGAACTGAATCATTTTAGAAACCTTTCCTGATTGGTTTTAGAAACCTTTCCTGATTGGTTTTAGAAACCTTTCCTGAATGGTTTTAGAAACCTTTCCTGATTGGTTTTAGAAACCTTTCCTGATTGGTTTTAAAAACCTTTCCTGGATGGTTTTAGAAACCTTCAACTTCTACTCTATTTAAGGCAGACTCCGTGATGTTAAAATTCAGTAACTTTAAGGAGGGTGTTCAAGAAGTGTCTACATTGTTTCTCAGTCAAAGAACCTTGAAAATTGATTAGCCATACCGTAACCTATTCGAGCAAGGATGATGTAGTGCTTCCTCAATTTTGTTTGTATCAGTAGTAATAGAAGTAATGAAATATTTTTGGGGAAATTTGATTTCAATATACCTTATTCTTCTTCAAAGAAACTGCCACTAAAGTTTTCCGCTGATGTGTCGATTCATCCGGCTACTACATGTAACGAGGTAAGTCACGTGACATTCTTGTGCATGCAATGCAGTATTATGTACGCCAAAGTAATGTGAATGTGAAAAGTGATGTAGCTAGCGAAGTCCTGATCTTAAAGACTAGGATTTTTAGTAAAACATCTCGAGTCAAAGCTCTTGAGAATAAAATGATCTAGGGCAATAATTTGTTAGATATTATTTGATGGAGTTCCAGACTCAAAATTTTTAGCCCAAACCCTAATACTCATGTCGCTTATTTGTAACTTATTTTCATTTCCCTTTATTTTTCCGTTATTTGTCCCATCACATGATATTATATAAACTTGTTGGTTTTGACTCTGGAAGTTTCGAATTCATGTTGCCTCTTCCGAGTCCATCAGTCTTTGGCCCGATTTCTTAAACAGTGTAAACCTAGGATACCATATTGTTAGTTAGCTAGACACACACAAATGGAATTCATAAACACATTTGACGCTGTTCTGTGTATGGCTAGGATCCCGTACATGATCCTAGCCATACACAGAACCGCGTCAGATGCGTTTATGAAATCCATTTGTGTGTCTAGCTAACTAACAATATGGTATCCTAGGTTTACACTGTTTAAGATATCGGGCCTTTATCTGAGAAGATGAGTCTTCATGGTCTTTTTATGCACTTTGCAAACCAATGTCAGTCTGTTTATATGGAACCAAACCAACTGGATTTTGTAAATACGAGTGACCCTTTAAAGTTAAATAGTCCCGTAAATTGTTAGGTTAGGTTGGATTTGGTTGGTTGGGTTGGGTTAGGCTAGGCTAGGTTAGGTAGGCTTAGGTTGGGTTAGGATAAGTTATCTTAGGTTAGGTGACTTGCCTTGTAAATATGATTCTTTTTTAATACCTACATCAACACGGGATATTCTTTGATATTCATTACACATCTCTTATCCTTTCACATCTGACAAGTCACTACACTCTCCATCTCTGTTTCTCTTTACTTTATGTTTTTTTCCGTGCCCAGGACCGATGAGGGCAATTCTATTATATTATCTTTTTTTTTTTTGGGGGGGGGGGCCGTTCTGGTGTCACACTCATGAAGAGAGAAACATATTTTCTTACGCATGATTCGGTTTGTTGATCATATAAATTTTTTTTTTCATGGTGAAGAAGTTACACTTTATATGGCGAAATCAGACTTCAGGAAGAGAAATTTTTTTTGTCTTACAGTCTCTTGACCAAAGCACCTTAGATATTTTGGAAATGTTTCTCTTCTCAAACCCTTTTTAAGATTGTAATAATTTTTCTTTTCGGTACTCTTTCTGGAAACTGGGTCGCCGAGTAATAATTAATCTTATTTAACTTTTGAATAATATTCTAGTTTATTAGCTGCTCATTTGATAAAGACATAAATATGGTTATTAGGAGAGAAAGTTCAATTGGACGCATACTCTAAGCCCTAATCAATGGAGAGGATTGGTGTGTGTGTGTGAGTGGAAGGGCATTCCAGCCATAAAACTTTGGATCAAACCCGACACTTGTTCGCATGGGGATAGTGAGAAACAGCCACCTCATATGAACAGATGCGAGTTATGATTTGTAAAATTGTTTCGTAAAGAGGAATGCTCGTATTTTTTCCAACCTAATTTTGCTAATAATAAACTCGTGTCTTGTTTTCTTGAGACGAGGTAAAATCTTGACACTCGTTGTTTGCATTGCTGTTTGTCAGCACATAATTGCATATATTGTTTATCAGCGTCTCGTGCTGATAATAAGATTATTTTTAAGGTGGTTTATTGTTATAAGTGTTTCATGCTCATTAAAAGGTATTTTTAAGGTGGTTTATTGTTATAATTTGATTATTTAATTAATTTTTTATTTGCCATTATCCCCCTGTGGTCAGTTTATATTTGCCATCTAGAAATCTAAATTAATTCTTTTGTAATAAATTTGTGTGGATACGTTAACAAACGTTTTTTCATTCATGGACTTTTTCTGTAGTACACAAACAACGATTTAATCAAGTACGTTTTTGTTATTGGGCTTGGGAATAGTAATGGGGTTCCCTTTACAACAATAAAATATGCCTTTTTTTATGTTTTTGACGGAATGTCTGTTGTCATTATCCATTTTGATTACTCCAGCTGTCTATAACAATTCTCTTACAAATGTAAATGTTTTTCCTTGTGCTCGAGATAGACAAAGCTATTGCGAGAGAGAGAGAGAGAGAGAGAGAGAGAGAGAGAGAGAGAGAGAGAGAGAGAGAGAGAGAGAGAGAGAGAGAGAGAATGAATAAATAAATGTTTGAATGAATCATTAATGGAAAGTCTCAATCAGTCATGTTTGTGTCTGAGAATATATTTATTATGAATGATACCTCCGTGTGATTACCTAATTGTGATTACCTAATTGTGTTTACGGGAAAGAGCCCAAAGCTCGTATCTTCCCGTCTCCTGATCGGTTCCATTTTATACTTAGTGATACTTATCATACCTGTCCTTAAAACTATGGATTGAGATAGCATTAACTACCTCCTCGCTTAGCGAATTCCAATTATCAACTACTCTTACACTGAAAAAGTATTTCCTTACATCCTGCGAAGAAGTTTTCTTACGAAGCTTCAAACTATGACCTCTAGTTCTAGAGCCAGCCATATGAAAATATCGATCCCTATCCACTCTATCATAACCATGAAGGAATTTAAAGACTGTCACCATATCCCCCCTCACTCTTCTAGCTTCGAGTGATGGTAAGTCTAATTCCCTCAGCCTCTCATCATAACTGAGATTGCGTATTTCTGGCACCAGTTTCGTGGCATGTCTTTGAACTTTTTCAAGCTTAGGTATGTGCTTTTTCAAGTGCGGATTCCAAAAGGGGGCTTCATATTCGAGTTTTGGCCTCACATAGGTTACATAAATATTTCTGAACATTTCCTTGTCCATGTGCCTGAAGGCTACCCTTACATTTGATAAGAATGCATATGCTGCCCTTACTATGCCATTTATATGCATTTCTGGAGACAAATCTGCCAGTATGTTTACTCTTAGATCTCTCTCATTTTCTGTCTCTTGAAGTTGTACTCCAGCCACCGAGTAGTCAAGCTTGGGCCTTCTTGCACTTGTACCCATTCTCATTACCTTACATTTTGAAGTATTGAATTTCATTAGCCACTTTTCTGACCACTCATGCAGATTATTTAGATCCTCCTGAAGTTCTCTACCATTGTTCTCGTTTTTTACTTTCTTCACAATCTTTGCATCATCTGCAAACATATTCATGAATGAATTTACAGACTCTGGTAGGTCATTTACATATACAAGGAACAAAAGTGGCCTTAACACTGAACCCTGTGGAACTCCACTACTAACTCTTCTCCATTCAGACACTGAGTGTCTTACTCTAACCCTCTGTTCCCTTCCTTCTAAGTAAGTTTTTATCCATTCCAAAACATTTCCACCTATTCTAGCCATTGATTGCAGCTTCCTAATAAGTCTCCCATGTGGAACAGTGTCAAACGCTTTCTGGAAGTCTAGGAATATGCAATCTGCCCAGCCCTCTCTTTCCTGTAAGATTTGGCTTACCTCATCATAAAATTTTAATAAGTTTGTTACTGTTGATCTACCTTCTCTGAAGCCATGTTGCCTCACTGACAAAAAGTTGAAGGATTCCAAGTGAAGAGAGATATGTTTCCTTAGTAGTTTCTCCATAACTTTGCAAACTATGCTGGTCAAGGAAACTGGTATATAGTTCAGAGCCGTATCCCTCCTTCCCTTTTTGAAGATAGGTATCACATTTGCTTGTTTCCAGCATCTTGGAATCTCCCCCGACTCCAGTGACTCCTTAAATATGATACTTAGTGCCACTGATATTGTGTTTGCGCATTTTTTAAGCACATGAGGGGATATGTCATCGGGACCTGTAGCTTTATGAACATCTAAATCCATCAGCGCTTTGCATACCTCTGTG
This sequence comes from Halocaridina rubra, assembly GCA_037179515.1. NCBI lineage: Eukaryota > Metazoa > Arthropoda > Malacostraca > Decapoda > Atyidae > Halocaridina > Halocaridina rubra. The sequence continues at coordinate 304,553 of JAXCGZ010016990.1, forward strand.
GCTGTAAGGTTGATGTTCTCTAATAGCGGCCCTTGAGCTTCTATCACTGCAATCCGAGGGGGTGGGGTATTTTCTACTGTAAATACTGACTGACACTCCTTGTTCAATTCTTTGTAGATCTCTTCATCCGTCTCAGTGATGCTTCCATCCGCTCTCTTTAGCCTTAAAACCTGTTCTTTTACCTTCAGTTTTCCTCTGATAAAGCTGTGGAAAAGCTTGGGAATTTCTTTAGCCTTCCTGGTGATGTCCCTCTCATAGTCTCTCTCTGCCTCTCTCCTCTTACTTAGGTAGTAATTTCTTGCTCTTTTGTAGGTTTGCCAGGCATTTATGTTTTTTCTCCTCCTATACCTTTTCCAGCATTTGTCTCTCCACTCCTTAGCTCTTTTACACCCATTATCGAACCATTTCTCTCTGGCATGAATTACACCTACTTTGGTGACAGGTATGCAGCAATCTACTATCTTCCCATATTTCTCACAAGAGATGTCATACATTTCTTGTACAGATTTGTTGTAAAATAAGGTTCTCCAGTCAATAACTGCAAAAAGCTCATTCATTTTGATGTAATCTCCTTTCGGATAGTTCCTCCTCATGTCCTCAGTGCCTCTACTCTCAGGAAGAATATCTTCAATGATATACTCCATCAACAACACACAGTGGTCACTCTTTCCAATTGGTGGTTCATACTCAATTTTTTCAATATCCAACACATTATCTGTGAACACTAGATCAAGTAGTGATGGCTCATCCCCACCCCTGGCCCTTGTTGGTTCCATTACATGTTGGTGTAGGAAATTCCCTTGTACGCAATCTAGGAATCTTGCCCCAAATGAGTCCTCACCACTGTGTGGGTCAAGATTTATCCAATCTATCTCTTTATGATTAAAGTCTCCCATAATCAAAATCCTACATTTTTTTCCCATGCCATGTTAACAACTGAGTTTATGACTTCAATAGTACCTATATGACTTTCCTCATAAACTTCAAGCCTATTTTGGTTCCTTGGTGGGTTGTATACAACAGTTATTATAATGCTCTCTGACCCAGTATTTATGCGAGCAACAAGAAATTCCTTGAACTCACTTTCTATAGCCAAGTTTATTTCTTCGACTTGAATCCTTTCACTTATGAGCAGTGCTATCCCTCCACCAGTCCTCTCAGATCTTTCAACCCTTAGTATTCTGAAACCCTTAGGAAAAACTGTGACACTGTTTATGTCCTCACTCAACTTAGTCTCTGTAATTGCTACTATATCTGCCTTACTGTTGTGAATCCTATCTTTTAATTCTACTGCCTTACCAGCTAATCCATCAGCATTTGTGTATAACAATCTTAATGAGGCCCCATCCCCTGATCTTCTGTCATTATCTTCTTTATCTCCCCTTTGTCTGGAAGAACTCTGTAATGAAAATTTTTCTTCTCTTCTTCATTTCTTTCATCATTTAACCTTCTTGCCTCTTGCAACAAGTTTTTGATCTTTCCCATCTCTTCCTGTGTTCTGTATCGTCTAATGATCACTTCTTTGAATTCTTGAAGGTCTTTTAGACTTTTTTTTCTCAACAATATTTCCCTACATGTTTCCCCTCTCTCAAAGGTTACTTTTGTTGGTCTCGGCTTTCCTTCCCTCGAATATTTACCTAGTTGGTGTATGTTTACAATATCCTCAGGACCACATACTACTCCAAGCTTTCTTATCAGGTCTACAACCCTAGCTTTATTTTCTTCAAGTCTCCCCTGCCATGTTGACTCCTGGGACTCGCTTATGCCTGAGATTACCACTGTCTTCTCCTTATCAAGTGCCTGTCTGATGAGTGGGTTTGCCCTTTCCATCACAACGTCTTTCATTTTTTCGATTACTGTCTCTTTATAGTCAACTGTTTGTATGTTTTCCAGTGCCACCACCTTTACAGCCTCTTTTACTGCCACATTCCCCCTTAGTGCATCAGCAAAGGAAGTTTTCATGGCATCATTTTCCATATTCAGCTCCTGGAACTCTTTTCTGAACTGTTCAATGTTTTCCTTAATCTGGACATTCCAAGCAGCAATCTCGTCTCTCTCAGAAGAGAGCAGTGAACTAACATCTAATTCCTTTAGGTTGTCATTCAGCTGTTTGTTTTTATCTTCTTGTTTAGAAAGTCTAGATTCTAGATGACTCTTTTCCCCTTCCAGCTTTTTTATTCTTTTTTCTAGTTCCTTTCTCTCCTGCCCTTGTGCTTTATTTGCTTCCTCCAAAGATCTTATTTGCGTGTGTGTGTGTGTGTGTGTGTGTGTGTGCTGTGTGTATATATATATATATATATATATATATATATATATATATATATATATATATATATATATATATATATATATATATATATATATATATATGAAAATGTTTCACTAGAGATAATAAATCGATAATAACCTTAGCACTGGTTTAAAACCTCTATTTAGAAATATGATTAGCCGTAGAGAAGTATTGAAGTGAATGACCACCTAAATCTTCCTCTTCCCTCTCCTTGAAGAGCCTCTGGTTCGATTCTTTTAACCTTTTTATGGCGATTATTCTTAAAGCCAAACTTATCCTTTCTATTGCCGTGACTAGACTAGTGTCTGTAATGGCGAAAACAGGATTTCCTTTTCACAATTTCTATACTGTACTTACCAACTAACAATATTTAAGTCATGTTTTGTTATGCGATTCAGATTGCCTAAGAAATATTGTTTCTTAAGGATAAAATACTTCTTTTAAGAGACTCCAAAAGAACATTTGTGAATATGTTATCTGACATTTAGATGATCTTTTCAAGTAATCAATAAATCTCGTATTGGGTTATGCGTCCAGAATATATAGTCTCAAGGCTATGTATCTGATTCTTAAAGAAGAAACATTTATTATTATAAATCAATATTACATTATAAGCGATGAGAGACTGAATGATGCGTACCTATTGAAACTTATGGAATGCATCTTTTTTTTAGACATGAAGGGTTATATTTACTCCAAATATTGATGTTATAGGTTAAACACCGAATATTTTGGATATTCGTTACACATGTCTTATTATCGCTTCACATCTGACAAGTGACAACACTCCCCATCTCTGTTTCTCTTTTTGTTTTCTTCGTACCCAGGCTTGATGAGGGTAGCTTTATTTTAATTTTTTTTGGCCCATCCTGGTGTCACAATCATAAAAAAAAAAAAAACGCCTCTAATGAAAGGCGGAGGTAAGGGACAGTGTCAACACCAGAGTCCGACTATTTACTTACCATATAGCCGGAGCCAAGCCCCCTCTCTAATCACATAGACCAAGTGATCTCCAGGCAATAGCTGAGTAATCAGGTAGACATACAAGAAATCATCGACCCCCAATTAATTGCCTGTTTTAACCAATGATGACATGAGACAGTGAAAGCTAATCCAACCCCGGGTCAGAATCGAACTTTCGGGTGGTATATTACGAGCCCCAGTTACTCTCACTGTGCCAGTATGTAAATATATTCTTCTTTGTCTTAAAGTTTTCCATAAAGCTTGACCAGCATCTTCCAATGAAGTAACTAAACTCTAAACCCCTTACTTAAAATAGGGAAAATAAAGAAGGTGCAGAGCAACCATTTGTATATGTGTATATACTTAATTGTTCTTGTGGGAAATAACCCTATGCTCTTAACTCCCCGTCTCCAGGTCGGTTCTACTTTTATACTCAATGATGCTTACGTTTATCCTTAAAACTATGAACTGAGTTAGCGTTAACTACTACCTCATCGCTTAGCGAATTCCAATCATCAACTATTTTTACACTTAAAAGGTTCTTCTTTACATCCTGCAAAGAAGTTATCTTACGAAGATTCACACTATGACTTCTAGTTCTATAGCCAACCATGTCAAAATATCGATCCCTATCCACTCTGTTAAAACCATGAAGGAATTTAAAACCCGTCACCTTATTCCCCACATTCTTCTAATTTCGAATAATGGTAACTCTAATTCCTTCAGCCTTTTCTCATGACTGAGATTGTGTATTTCTGTCACCAGTTTCATGGCATAACTTTGCAAGCCATGCTGGCCAAGGAATCAGGCCTATAGCTTAGAGCTGTATCTCTCCTTCCCTTTTTGAAAATAGGTACCACGTACGCTTGTTTCCAGGATCTTGGAATCTCCTCAGATTCCAGCGACTTTTCAAATAAAATGCATAGCGCCACCGATATTGGCTTATCGCATTTCTAAAGTACGACCCATGATCTCTTATTTCTGCAATCTGAGGGGCTGGACTATTCTCTACTGTAAATACTGAATAAAATACCTTGCGTGTGTGTGTGTGTGTGTGTGTGTGTGTGTGTGTATGTGATTATCTAATTGTGCTTACGGGAAAGAGCCCAAAGCTTATATCTTCCCGTCTCCTGATCAGTTCCATTTTGTACTTAGTGATACTTATCATACCTGTTCTTAAAACTATAGATTGAATGTATGTGTATATGTGTGTGTGTGTGTGTGTGCGTGCGCGTATTATTGTTATAAGAATATCCAAGACATTTAAACTATACAGTGTTAGTCGTGGACTCGTCTTTAAGGAGTAAGAAACGCGTATCAGAATGCGTTCATTGAATCCGTTATTATTATTATTATTATTATTATTATTATTATTATTATTATTATTATTATTAGTATTATT